>JAPYZR010000991.1:0-87049 GCA_030522945.1 Trichopria nigra
AGTAGACGCTACATTTATTTTATCATTTATGTTATCCACTTGCTTCTGTAGCGATACCTGCTTTTCCGAGACAACCGCAATTTCGGATAAAGCACCAGCTTTACTTTTTTTACTTTTTTTAAAACAAATTATAGGTATTTTTGTCCAGACTTAATTTTTCTTTAATATAATTCAATGTTTATTGATTAAACTGATTAAATAAGTAACTTTCAAAGTTTATGTAAACGCGTTAATTAATGAATGAGTATATTAAATTATAAATCAAATAAATATCTTTTTGCCCTACCTACACGAAAACTATCGTTGGTAAAACGGGTGAAAAATTGTTCTTTACTGATTGTACGACGTCAGGCAGTTAAGAATGTAAAAAATGTACTCTTATACATAGAATACTGTTGTGCAATTTTTTCCGTCAAAAATGTTTTTACATTAACTTAGTGGGCTACGTGATACTTCATATACTTTCTTTTTTTATATACTTTATATTTTCTTGTTTTGAAGATTGCTTTATCAACTTTAAAATGGAAGTTTTTTGTGCTGGTATTACCAATTGTCACGCGCCCAGAAGCAAAGATTTTAAAACGTATCAGCTCCACCAGCAGATCACATGCGCTGCAATGGCTTGTTTTCCGCTCTCTTTGTAAACTACACATTTATACAGCAGACTTTGCTACTACAAAAATAATTTAGTGCGTTATCATTAAATAAATTCTGTTACGAAAATTATTATTTTTGTAATATATATACTATTATTTTAATACGGACTTATAAAATGATGAAGGAACTACTTAATTATGTGCTAATTTTTAACGAAAATAATTTGTATTTCTATATGATTCTATAAGGAACAAAGAACGGAAACATTATTTCAATAATTTACGGATTTGTTATATTTATATCGATATTTTGTGCGCTAAATTATGTACATCTTATGGCACAATTTATCACAATGTGCTTTTACACTGTTTGACAAGAATTTATATTTATTTATAGTGATTTGTTCGATACTTTTTTAAGCGAAATTTTCAAATAAAACGTTAACGTTCAAAAACGACTTAAAAAAAGTGACAAATGTCCTATAACTTATTTATATTTTACAGAAAAATAAATTAATGGCAACAGAATTGTAATAAACAGACGTGGAGAACAATTCTTTATGTCAAGTATATATATGACGTAGATAATGTATAAGACGTGTATCGGATCAATGATCATATATGTCACCGATGTGCACGCGCTGGTCTACGTACAGTATTACTATGATGTGTATTTATGCAATATCTCTAGTAGACATACGTTTTGAACGATTTTATGTACATGACAAGAGTAAAGTTAATGCTGATCATAGAGGTATCATCGAGTGCACATCAGTCGCATATGTACATATATATATGTTCATTGCTTCGTGTTATACATGTCGTATATCATTTGTTTACGTACATATAATATATATAGCTATTTTTATAATAACATTTCACGCTTTTCATAAATATAAAATTATCAAATAACTTTTAAAATTACTTAATTTTATTATTATTAACTAACAAATTGCTTCTTTGGTGAAGTTGACATCATTTCAATTTCCAAATGAAGATTTTCTTTCTTCTCGTTTAATTACAACTTCGCATGTACATTCAAATTGTTCATTGAATTTTCCAGACTTTCGTCGTTTGGAGGTTGCATAAAAAACCTGTAGAACATTAATAATGTAAATTACACAATACAAAAATGTTCGAAATGTTAATTGCTTATTGTATATGTTTATTAATATCAAAATTATTTTAGTGTCTTAATCGAAAGTAGATTAGCAACATTCATTTTAATCTGCGTTGTCAAGCAATTACTAAATTCTCAAATTAAATTTCTTTAATAATGGATGAAAACGAACGAAATATATATTAGTACTGCAATAAAAAATAAGTCGAAAGTTTTCAAGAAACTTATATCTACAAATTTTTATTATAGAAGTAAAATTTACAAAAATTTCTCTTTTAGATTATATTAGATACATATACGTAATGATTGATTCTGATATCTTCAACATTTCTTTAATAGGAATTAGTTACACAAATAATGAAAAATACCAGTGACTTCTCAGACTTCACTTATTATGTATGGTGACTTTACAAAAAATGTATACTTATATAGGCAAACATTAATGTAATGTTTTTAACAATTTAATGCAATTTTTTTTAGATAAAGAAAGTTTTTTGATAACAAGATTTATTGTTTCAATCACTCATCAATAAAAATAGCAAATAAAATTCTACAATAACAACAAAATAATCAATTTATTTATATAATTCAATTTCATTTTGTAGAAGTTGTAATATATTTATTTACGTACAACTGTAATATAAATTAATAATGATTTATTCGTTTATCAAAAACTTCTTTCTCATATACAAGGGAATTGTCGTTGATATATTATGTAAATTTATAAGACATGTTTCTGAATTTAGAATCATAAAAATCGAGTTTCTTATTCGAAAGCATGGATTTTCTAGAGTTGACAATTTTAGGTTGGAAATTTAATATTCGAGACATTTTATGTTATTTTATGACATTTTAAAGAGTCACTCTTCAGTTCAATGTGTGTGGTATAATAAAAGTTCATATGCATCACCATTAATTTAAACCTGCTTTTCAATGCATGTCAATTTTACAGAAATAATTTTTTTTTAACATTAATCTCAATATTGTGAAAACAGTGTCACTTCTTTTCGGGGTAATTTTTGTTGCTAGAGTGACCAAATTCAATACTTCGTCCGACCTACTACAGTATGGGTCGAAGTAATATATATATACTCTAAGTAAAACACACACAATAATGGACTGTACATTTTTCTTCTTTTGAATTTTATATGTATATTTTAATATAATAATATAATAATATTTTAAATAATTAAAAATTAAATAAAAAATAAATACCTAATTTTACACAGTACAAATGTGCTTATTACAAAATAAAATTAATGATTGAAAACGATTACTCCTTTTTGTTGGGCGTGTCCTGGCATAAATAATGATACACTTTTCTACATCAGAGCTTATTTTTATCGTATAACACGTAATACAATTTGATAATTCAAAATATAAATGTTTTAGTACGTTATTACTCGTATTGAATATTGATCAGAAATCATAAAAACATAAAATCTAATGATTTTGGTCACGTAATCCATCAGCGCTATTTTATAATTGTATATTCACTATTTTTTTATTAAGCATGGGTACATCATTAATATTCGTTAAAATAGTTCTGTTAATAATATGGACATGTGTGGTCCATCGGTTAATTTTTTTTCGCAAAATATTAACTACTTTCTTTGATGTAATTTAACATCAAGTTTTGTTATTTATATTCATTTGAAAAATGTTTATTATATGACTTATTTTTATCAATTTATTAATTTGTACTATTTTTACTATTATTTAATTCTAGTCGTTTATAATTAATTGAAATTAATTTAAAAGTTTTTAACTGTTTTATCGAAATTTATCAAATTACTCGCTCAAGCTTTATAAAATTATTTAATATACGAACATGTTTATCATTTTTTTTTAAATTGTATCAGAATTAGAAGTTATCGTCAAATTGCCATCTTCTTTTGGCAGTTTTTGTTATCAATGGCAGTTCGCAATATTACTTGTCTTATGTAAATTTTGTCAGTTATTAACCCCTTGGTTGTTTTTTCCTTAAGTCTCCGTGAATTTTAAATGTTCTGACAACAATTTTTTTGCTATACAAAGAAGTCCTTGAGTGTTCTTAAAATCTACTTGCAAGCAGCAATTGCATCAAAAAATTTTTTAAATAAAGTATTTAAAATATATTTTAATTAAAAAAAAGTGAACATTTATCAAGGCTCTCTCTTTTTTTTTAGATGATCAACCCTTAAGTCACGGAGATTTCAGTGACCGAATTAAGACCTCGATAAATTACGGCAAATGGTTTGCATCTCGTGGATTTATGAAATCAAAATGTCTAGGAAGACGTAGGATTTTAATATTTGTCGTGGTCGTTTTTAGATATTTACAAGAATATGAATAATTAAATTTAAAAATGCAAATTTAATCGTATCAATGCCATTTTTCATCACTCGAACAAATTTTGTGTTTAGCCGTTTTAACTCAATTCATAAAATGAGAGAATCCTAAGATAATTTCTTATAAATACAATGGTATGTAAGTAGAATCATTCTGACATATATATGTGAAAATTAATTTCATTTTTTAAACACATAATATTTTTAAATGATTTTTATTATCACATTTATGCAAATCACATTAATGACATTGTTGCAATAACTATATAGTAACTTAATAACTATTGTTTATGCATGTTTATGAAAAATCATAAATGTCAACAAATTATATGTTGAAAGGTGTCTAGTTCTTATATAGTACGAAAAAAATGAAAACTTATTTAAGTGTCTACAGTAATATGTTCCACTTGAAAATGTCGCTTGTGTGAACATGAACGATAAACAGCGTCGTCGACTCAACGGCCGTTCCCTGCAAGATGCCACTGGTTGCCAGGACACCATCGACGAAGTAAAACTATCATCGTCTCTTATTTTCCTCCAAGTCTCTCTTTCTCTTTCTGTTTATTTTCTTCTATTTTCTGTCTCATTTCTCCTTTCCCTCTTATCAAGGTTTTTCTTTTTTTTTTAGATGATCAACCCTTAAGCCACGGGGCCTCGCAGTGACCATATTAAAATCCCGATAAATTAGAGCAAATGGTTTGCATCTCGTTGATTTACGGTATCAAAACGTCTAAAGTCGCAGGGTTTTAATATTTGTCGAGTTCGTTATGAGACATTTACGAGAATGTTATTGATTGTTATAGCTGGATGGCCATTGAAAATTTGCCTGCTATGTAATCGTGCTTTTATCAGCGACTATAAGTATGCGGTTCATAAACTTGTGGAATATTATAGGGATTCAAATACTTTCTTTTTTGTGTAAGCGAGAATTAAACAATAAAAATAATCGTCAATGAAAAAATAAAAAATCTTCCATCACTTATTACTTTTTACCAATAAGTCATGTTTATTCAATAATCGGTATTTTTTGTTTATTTCGTATGTAAGACAGATGTGTTTTAATTAAACTATCTTTAAAAATGTATTAATGCTGCTGTGGGTGATGCTCATTTTAGTTACTTTTTTTATTGATTTAAACATTTATGGTTTATTGTATTACAATATTAAATTTATTTAAAACCTCTCGGGCTTCGGCAATGCTACGCATTTAACTTTACGCATGCCTCTTTCAATTCATGCGTCACTTGTTTGTTTCACGCATGACACCACCCAGAATCCGTAAATATTCACTTTATGCACTAATATGAGGCATCTAAAGTACTTTAAGCGTTATCTTTACTCACCCAAATTCAAAAAATAGGATACCTATCCCGTGCGTAAAAGTATACTTTGCACCCTCGTCGGTTATTATCAATCAACTATGTGTTTAAACTACATAATGATATATAAAAATTCAAAATAAATTGCTAATTTTTTACATAATGGCATCCACGCAAAAAATATACTTTTATGTATAACATTGATAATAATGCGAAAAGTAAACGAAAATTGCTACTTTTTGCAACGCACAATACTATTTCTTTTGTTCAATATACATACTTTTAGTGATAGTCGATATAGCGTGTATATTATTGTTTTTTTTTTCTTTTTTTTTTATATTGTCAAGTGATTCAAATTCTGCAATACGCAATATACTTAAAAAAAAATACTTGCATAAATAACCGTTTTTGAAGTAATTTGCAACTTCAGCAGGCAACATCGAAATACGGGGCTTCCATCTTAATGATCAAATACCAACATTTTATTTTAAATATACATATAAAAGCTTTTTTCATTATATGTATAACACACAAAGACCTTATTTTGTATATTATTTGATTACCTTGGAGATTTGAAAGTAATATGATATAGTTATGTGATATGATTTTTAGACTTTTTGAGATTGTGGGTGTCTACTTACAGAGGCTTTCTTTCGGAAGAAATTGATTGAAGATGTGAAATTCAATTTAAATTTGTGCTTTCTTTGAATTATTTTGAATAATGCTAAATAATGTTTGTTTCTATAATCTTTGATTGTAATTGATTATAAAATAGTAAACATTAAAAAAATAATTAAATCGTCAATATAAAATAAAAATTTACTTCCAATATTACATCTGTATATTATTGTTCAAGAGGTCTTATTTGTTTTGCAATTTCCAGGTCAAAACTAAATAAAAACATTATGTAATTTTTGTTTTGTTTTATAAAAATATTCTTTTATCTCAATTATATTATATTTTTACATCGCGAAGGCCATCACATTCTATTCGCGTGTTTCGTACATTATGTGAGACCAATTGTAGGTCCAATTTATCCTACTTTTTTGTCGTTAATCGCATAAGACGTGCATGGAATACACTTCCTTCACATTTATTATTATGTATTGAAGATTTGTCGTCCTTTACGAATGCTTGTAGGAGTGAAATCCTCGTTAATTATTCCTTATAGTATTTATTTTATATTTTATATATTTTCTTTTTGCGTACTTATATATGGCTTTGTTAATGTTCTTATTACTTTTGTTTTATATTTATTTTATGATTGTTATTTATATATATATGGTATTGTGTAATTTTAATTGTATTTGAGGGAGGGTACGCCCGTAAATAAATAAATAATAATAATAATAATAATAATAATAACAATAATATTAATATATTATTATATCTTTATACGACTTTATGATTCTTTCGACTTTCGACTATGTCGTTCGTATAGACGCGCAATTGTTATAAGATAGGATAGGATGAGTAAACAAAAATTTGTTTGCATTCTCTTATTGAGTGCAAGATTGTTCAAGTTCATCATTCTCGAGCATAGGATTATTTTATACTATACTGCTTTTTAAATAACGAAATACTTCATATCGTTTTTATAAGTGTAAACTTAATATGGCTCAAGTTTCAAAGGTACCAAATAGATAAGCGGCCTTAAGTGTAAGATTGATGTCTTGGGCGTATATTATATCTTATATGTAGGGCTGTTCTGTGGTTGGTCTGATGTATACTTTCACTGAGGAATTACTAGAATTGGTTAATATTGCTTTCACAGGTAAAGTGTTGCTCGAAGCTGTTTTCGTGTGTATATAAATAACAGTCTTCATCGAATTTGTTGTTTGAAGTAAAATTTTTTATTAGACGTAGTATTGGTCCATCAGGATTTTCTGTTAGGCGTTAGATCTTTCCGTGAGGGATACGCATGTCTTTCTTAAATGTGGGATTGATCTGGATAGTTACGATTAATCTGCGATACCTTTGAAAGTTAGAGTTATTGACTTTGCCAACTGTACAAGATTTAAAAAATTATCTGCATGGTCTTCCGTCATCTTTTTAAGTGCTCAAGCGATTGTCATTACCGGTCAATAAATTCGAATTAGACTGCGTCGCCTGTCGTGGGGTTTGGGTATTGATCTGCAGCTTTTGTTTGAGGTGTAAAAATGGTTTGCGTCGCCTATCGTAGAGGTAAAATTGGTCTCCGTCTTTTTAATTTATACAACAATGTGGGATTCATTTGGGTTGACTTCCTAATATGTACACTTGGTGGTCCGTCATTCGTAGATAAAATATTGGTTCGCATGTCCTATCATTCGGAGTAAGATTGGTATGCTATAATAACAAAGTGCAACAATAGTCTGGGTCACTATTGATATATGTAAATTAATAAACATCGATAGATGTATATAGCTTATGTAGAGCTACGTTTTATTTCGTAGAGCTTAACGTTTGATCGCCTTGAGTCGTTTTTAGATCGAAGGTAAACATAAAGTGTTCGATAGATGTGCGTTAACTTTATTAAGTATAAGATTGGTCTAGACTACGTTACTTAAGTTGAGAATTGGTCTAAATTGCATTACTGAAGTTAAGGATTGGTCTTTATCGTCATTCCTGGGTGTAAAAATAGTCTCTATCGCCTTATCAGGTGTATAGGATTGAAATGTGTCGTCATTCGAAAATTGTAAATCGATCTTCGTCGTCATTCTGCGTCGTCATTTGTAAGTCTACAAGTGGTCTGTGCGTACTTATTTATATTTATGCCTTGTCTTCATAAATTCTTTTAAGTTTAGAAACAGAGTAGTTGTTAAAATGTTGTTATCATTTTTTGTAGGTTAGTGGGTTTAGTTAGGATTATTATGCTACATCTTAAATTCTAAGTTTATAAAAATGAACTCCGTCTCCTTTTGACGTGTATACTTCATAGACGAAAAACTGTCCTATATGCTCCTATATTTTTAAATTAAGGATTTTCTCCGTTGTCATTTCTGTGTGTGTAGAAGGTCTGTGTCAAGATTTTTAGGATTAGGGTAGAACTATAGATCGCCGTTCCAGTGTGTAAAAATAGTTTACGTCAACTCGTTAGGTTTAGGTCTTCGTCGATTTGCATTTTGGGTTGGTCTGCTCCATCATTCGTACGTGTATATACAAATGATCTACTTCACTGCCTTCCTGAGACGTAGGATCGGAGTACGTGTCAGCAGACGAAAATGTTACATGAAGTAGAGTCATTTTTCTATGAAATGCGGGAATAATCGTCACCTCACTTTTGTATGGAGTTGGTCTGTGCCGCCTCATTCCCTATGCCTATATATACACGTTGGTCTGCTTCAACTTTTTTGGATGTAGGGTTGGTCTGCGTCTTTACGTGAAAATATACGATTGATCTGACTCTCCTTTATCATTTACAGGGACATGTGTTTACACCTTGTTTCGGAGTTTAATTGGCCGGGAGGCCTTTTTAAAGAGTAACAAGTCTTACATTAATCCTAATGGTTATGAATGTTGTTTATGTATCCTTTCTTAAGCTTAGGGTTAATTTGTATCATTTCCAAATGTAAAACCGATCCGCATTAACTTTTTTACGTTTAGGGCTGGTCTTTTTTTAGGTTTAAACCGTAATTTGTCCGAGTCACCAATTTTAAAGAGTTGTTCTGCGTCATCATTGCCATATGTAAAAATTATGTGGGTTAACTTTTGTTAAGTTTACAGTTGGTCTTCGTCAGTATAAATTTTGGGTTGATCTGTATCGTCATTCGTGTGTAGAAATGTTCTCCTTTGTCTTCTGAAAGTGTAGGATTAGCTTTTTTATGGATTTGGAATAATCGTCGTTTTGGAGTTGAGTTGGTCTACGTCGTCACTGCTATCGTAATGTGGTCTGATTCAAGTTTTTTGGGGGTGGGGATGGTCTGCTTATTCGTTGGGATATGTACGATAGATTCGCGTGTAGGGGGTACATGTCGCCACTTTGGAGTTGAGTTTATCTGTGGGGCATTTTTAGTGTGTAGTAGCGGGAGTAGAAAAGAAGAATTAGTTTGTGTTTATTTCTTGTTAGGGTTGGCCTGCATCATCATTTCTAAACGTACAAGTCGTATTAGTAAATATATATATTATTTCAATTGCTGCATTAGTTGAGTTAGTCTGTAATACCTTCGTCGTGTACATTTCTAATGTTTAGGATTGAGCTGTTGCATCATTTATATTCATGTACGTCGCATTTTTGAGATGTGAGAATGATCGTCTTTTTAGAGGTTGGGTTTTCCCGGTGCACCTATTGTTAATATTTCTGTTCGAAGTAAAATCAAGTTTGCCAACTGTAGTAAGGTTAAGTCTCTGTCGTCGTACTAAAATATATTTTAAATTGTATATTCTATTTCTTAACAGCAGGACAGATCAATTGGGCATCTACCAGGTGTCGAGTTGTTCTGCATATACTTTTATTAATGTACAAGTCTAATTTGTTTCAAGTGTTTAGCCCTTAACGTTTGATGTCTTGTCTTTATTAAGTTTAGACTAGTTCTGCACCGCGTTTCGCAATTGCAGAATTGGCTCGACTTATTTAAGTGTGGGTGAAGAACTAATTTACGTCGTCTTTCTTGAATGTGTAATATTTGTTTAAGTGTAAAATTAGTTTTTATATAGATTTAGAAAACAAAAACTATAATGAATATCGACCTAAGTTCTCATATAGGCGGCAGTTTATTTTGCGCTGCTTGTTGTTTGGCATGTAGCTACTTGGCATTGCTTTTATTAACTGTATGTTTAATTTTCTGACTGAATAAATTGATACCATGATTTATACGTAGAATACACATCTTTGTTATTTTACTATTTTTTAATAGTAAATTTATTTTTTTTAGCTTTTATTTAAATACGTTAACAGAACTAAATTAGTTGACGCGAGAAATTATTGTTCATATTCAATGTTCGTAATTAGTTAATAGGTAATATTCCAAATTTTTTCATTAATGTATAAATGAATATGGTCACATTGATAAATGTTTTACATATAATGTATGTATGCATAAAACAATTTTTATCTTATGTCTTAAATGTTATTAAGTCTTTTAAGGCTCCAAAAATATCTATTCAAAGAAATCCGTTTTACAGTAAAAAGTAATAAATTTATGAAAAGTTTTGATTTCACTTTAGTCCATCTTATAAAGCGAATGTTTACATTCACAGTCCTATATTTTTCTTTCAGATACCAACAATTCAAATTGAAAATATAGCCTTATCTTTAGTGGTACCAATGTCGTAGCCAAAGTTACTCTTTATCTCTTGCACCAATCGTTAAAATATTATGTATTCTTTTATATTTAATAATAGGATACTTTTGTCAATACAAGATTATATGCATAACGGTATTAATCAACGATACAACTTTTCTAAATTTATTTAATGTTCTACATATATTTCTTAATAAATTTATTCATTCCTTTTTGTTGTCCTATTTCGATTTATTGCAGTTTATTGAATCCATATTTTTATGTGCGCTTTACTGATCAAGTTCTATAAATGCTTGACAATATTACTATGCATTTTTTTTAACCAATAATTGGTTTGTCATTGCTGCAGGATTCCTCTTTGAGACTTTTTCCAATTCATTTTTAGGATTTATCTCGTTTGTTGCCACATTTGTTAGTTTCTAATTAATTACATAATTCGTCGTTTAACAAAAAATAGCTTATTTATGTTGTTTTCTTTGTTAATTTCTTTCGCACAGGAAAAACTTTGAGAAAATTCCCCATCAAACGAAAGATGCGAAGTTGTATACTCAGTTATATATACGTGTCGTTCTTGTTTTCGTATGAAATATCGATAATACTTTGTTTTTGTTGAAACGTTTTGTTTGAATCGGACGTATGGACTTGGGGATTGGAGGAGTTAATAGCGAGAGAAGGAAATGAGTGGATTTATATGAAAAATAGCGAAAGGAAAGTGGATATGCAGAAGAATGGAAAATGGGAGTACCAACTGCCAACAATTTCGGTGGTTTTGATGGTGGGCATTCCGAAATATATGACAAAGAATTTAATCAGGGATGACTTTAAGTACAAAAGTTTTCAAGATTAAAACGTTGTAATGAAAAGAAAAGACATATTTAATAGCGTAACTGAAACCTCCCGGAAATGTGGAATAGAAGAGAACGATAATGGACATATGAATATACGAAAAAAATTTAGAAAGGAAGGAAAGATAAAGTTTGTAAGACTGAATGATCTGCAGAGTAGTGATACACAGAGCAAAATGTATTTACGTTATATATGCGTAGGTGCTGGAATTTAAAGGTGTAAACAGGAAACGAAGAAGTAAATAGATAAGTATAATATGTAAGGCACGAGCCAGTGGCCGCGCAGCCCTATTGTGATCACTGATAGTAAATGACACTTAAAAAATTAGAATTTTTATGTTCGAATTAATAAACAAAATTTCCATAATAGTTTACTAATGTGAATATCGAAAATATATGTATAAACAATTTGTATGAAACAGTTTGCTATAATACCTTTCCTCCTTATCAAATCGACACCTTTGGCATGGACCTCACTCATGTCAAGAAATTAATTAATTATATTTCTCAGTAATTCCAATAAAGTGTTTCTCTGGTTTCGACTCACTCATCAACTCTTCAATAAAAATATTGTTTTACGTGCTGAAAGACGATTATTTAATTAAAAGAAACGAAAATTTTATGAAAATTATTTCATTAATTGGATGAATTTCTTCTTAGCGTGTATAATATACTAATAATTTAAATATAAAAATAAAAAAAAAATATTAGTAGAAACGAAAAAGAAATTGTTTTAATCTAATGACTCCTAAAATGTACAGATATGCAAAGAAATACAAAGTTGCAAAATGATGATTGTAGCTTATTAATATTTTCCCATCCGTTCGTAAATATGTTGCATTTGAATCGATACGCTTTTATAAAAAAGAAAAAAATTCAATCAAAATACGAAGCAACGTTTCGGCGTGGTTTGATCGTGATTCTGAGTGTTAAAAAAAATCTTATCGCTGATACTTCCGTCACCGGAAAGTTAACGAATGAACAAATTAAAACGGCTCGATTGGAGATGTTTTGTCGAAAGTGTTTATTTTTCATGACACGTGACCGCGAGTCAAATTTCGGTTCGCAACGCAGAGTACGTGTTATATCGCGATTCTTATCTCATGGGATTTTTTAAGGCATCTCGTGCATTACAATTAATGTCTGAAATTCTGGCCAATGCCTCAATTGATCGACTTCGCTTGAATTTCAACAAACACTACGCCTTAACAGTCAAAGCAGCAATGTAAATAATTTTCAAGAAGATCCTAATTTATAGATCGTATTTCAATTCCACTTTCGCTCTAATATTGACATCTTTAAGAGCACCCTTACGAATCTTAAAATTAATATGTTTCACTAAGCCTAGTATGAATTAATCCATTGATTCCTTTTTATCGGCATCTAAAGGTGAAAGTGACACTCAACATTTCGATTAGATTATCAAGATAATTTATCACTAATTTTAACGTCCTATTGTTAACACTGGCTTTATTAGAATTGTAAGTTCAGTTGCAAGAAATTTCCATATTTTTTCATGATATTCAAACACTTATTCTGAAATATATAGAGGGCGGCAAATGTTTAATCTTTGTCGGAAGCTCAATTTCTGCTATGCTATTTTTCTTTTTATTAATCATACTCTTATACCATCATCATTGATATTGTCTGTTATGGAAACTCTAGGTGTACTAAAATATTAAAAAAGTTCTCATATTTTTGTGGCGTTCAAAATTTATGACTGGAAAGATAAGCGCATCAAATTTTGGTACACCTTATATCCAGGGCGAAGAGCACATGGGTGTCAAAATCCACATGCTGGTTATTTTCTCACTGACTTGTTTATACTTAGCAAATTCTAAATATTTTAGTCATAGCGTTTAGTGATGAAGATGAGTAGATCCTGCAGTAGAAAAAGTGTTAATAGGAGTGGCAATGATTCCAAAAAAAGAACTTTTAAAATTGTGTCAATTTAATTTAAAAATTTTTTAAGAATTACAAGATCAGAATAATGAAATTGATTAAATTTAATACATAATTTAATCGCAAAATAGTATACTTTTCGTAACATGTGAATAAAAATTTAAGCACGCGTTACGAACATTATTATTTGCATATCATATACGCCCCGATCAAAATATAATATTGTAAGTTAATTTTAAGTAAAAATTGTATTGGTATTGTTACCTAATAACAAAGAGTATTTACTCTATAGGGGATTAGTCAATTACAGTATCATTTGTTTATTTATTTCTATTTATACTTATCACCTGCCAATAACTGTTTACTTTAATACTCTATGTGGGAACCTTTCGAACCCCGCTGGGTACAAACTCTAAAAAAAAGAGATTATAAACTTTTTACTAAAAGTCACGATTTTGAAGGGTTGAATTTTTTTAAAACAACAAACAAATTTTAAATCGAGTAGGCAAACAATACTTATATTTCGAGTCAAAGTAATTTATAATTCTTAAAATCTAGGCAATACAAAAACTTTATATGTTACAACTTCTAATTTGTGGGTTTGAGTAAATTCTGATTTAGAAAAAATATATATATTATACTTATTTGAAAAATAGAGAAATATTTTTTATGTTATATTTACGCAGTTTTTGTGTTATTTATAAATGATAATTGTAATTATAATAATTCAATTAATAAATTTAATAGTAAATAAATTTGTTTTGTGATGTTAACTTGAAATATAATAATTTTAATTGCATTGATAAACTTCGAAAATTCATATTTGTATACCTTTGGTCTATAATTTGGGGAGTGTGGTGTTAAAATTTAATGTTTATCATGTACTACTATCATGTACTACTTTTATTTTACACAACATTTGTACAAATTCAATAATCATCAATTCTAATAAAAAATATTTTTATCAACTTATATATTTCTAATGCCATCAATAAATGAAAAGCTACTTTTGTATATATTTTTAGTGGTTTGCATAGAAAAAAACTTGAAAGCATCGAGTTTTATTGATTTAACTTTAAACGGAATTTAACGATACCATTCCAACAATGTTGTAAAAAACTATTTGACATCTGAATGATTGTTATTCTAATTCCATATAATTAAAGATCTTATTTTCATTCACAGCGTGTTTCAGAGAGAAATATTGAGCCCATTACTATTTGAACTGTATGTATATTCAGTGGTTTTGAGGATCTTTAAGATATCGGATAGTCTAAATGTTAATATCATGTTTATATATAGAAAATACCATTTTTTTTTTTTAATAATTAAAATCTGTTGCGTCGTCATGTAAAAGAAATATTGGTTGTAACAAATCCGAAATTTGTTAAAAACCTGACATATAGTTTGTAACGGATTGAGTTCGTTGTCCGATGATTTGTATTTACACTCGTGTGGAATTGTTCTGATGTATATTTGTTATTGTTTTGCGTGGAAAAGACTTTAGCGACTCTTGATGCGTTATCAATAGATATATTTGTAACCGATCGTCATGTCGGAAAAGCTAGCTTTTCGGGTCCGTCCCGGGTGAGCCTGCGGGAGGTCGCTTGACGGAAGTCTTTCGTCTCGTCAACAGCAGTCAAATATGTGCATTAATCGAATTTAAATCACAACATGCAGTTGTTGTTTTACGTTTCTTATCGATAAAAATCTATAAATTATGTTATTTGTCAATTATTGCTATTCTATTATTGACGAGTATCTATAACATTTAAAATTTGTTTCTGTTTAAATCCCATTTTAATTTCTTTTACTATAATCTATCAAATTCAATCATTACACTCTATATAACGAGGAGTCAATTTGATTTGATTTGATTTACAAAATTATTTAAAATATAATATCATCTTTTTTTTTAAAGTCTTGCTATACATTTGGTGGAAATTTGTTGGCAATCAAAATCTATATAGGTAGGTGATGTTTTTTGTGTTGAAGAAAATTTATTTATTTTACAATATCACAAATTTCGATTATTTAATATACTTTATTAAAAACGTTCTATTTAGTAGCGATATTTTGGAAAGCAGCATTGTAAAAGTTCGTTTTATATGTTAGTTTATTTTGCGTAATGTATGTTTTGGAAGGAAATTGATGTATCTACATTTTAAAAAATTCCTTTGCACGTTCCAAATCCTTTAACACCCTGACAAAAATAGAAGCGTACAGGTACGCTTATAAAGGTGCAAATTCACGTTTTTTTTTTGCATTTTAAGCGTTAATATATTTATTATATAATTTGTGTAAATTTATTGATCCTATCAATCATTAATGAAATGTATGTTTTTTCTAGGGTTTAATGATTTCTGACTGTTTAACTAAAACATATTTAACGATTCGGTCATTGTCGTGGTTCTCTTCAAACTTTTATCTAAAATGTACAAAAATAGCATACATGACTATAATTTTAATATAATAGCATGCTGTTTTTAATGATGGTTTGTAAATGTAATATTATATAGAATCTTTTAATAATGATTTAAAATCTATTGAAATGTATTGAATGTTTACCAGCTTAGAATATTTTCATTGTAATTGATTATGAAAATGATTTTTTTATATACATTTAATAGTAATCCTTAATAAAGAATAAGAGAATTCACTCACGTTAGAAATTTTATATATATATCATATTTTCATCTATTGCTGTAATTTTATACCTGTATTTAGTATCTGTACTGTATTTTTATAAAAAAATATATTCAATGTTTTCCTATTCTATCAGTTGTACATTTCATATATAAAATTATTATCAGAATCAATTCGTGCAAAATAGTTCATTTGATAAAAGCATTTTTATAGTCCTGGTAAACTGTAATAAAAAAAAAAAAAAAAAAAAAAAAAAAAAACTTCAGAACCGAGAAAAAACAGAAGACGAAAATGAAAGCCGCCGCATGTCTGGTCTGGATGTGCGCATACCAATGATCTGGAGCTACGTGCTTTTTTTGCGCGTGCTCGCCCCACCCGCCATTGGCTACGCCCAGATCTGTCTGCCCCCGCCTACCACCAACTACTACTTCCAAGATATTACCCGTTGGTGGCGTTAAGCTCCCTCACCCACGTCCCCAAGATTAAGCTCCAGTCAGGCGCAAACACTTATTAGAAGCGGCAGCGCGCCCCGCACGCTTGAGATATTCAAATAATTGATCTCCCTTTCGTACAAACAGTTTACCCGTAACTCGTCCCGCTCGAGTAAATGATTGCAATAGAAGAGCGAATCCTTTCGTGGACCAATCACAAATGAATTTCACGCCGGTTCCATTGTAAATAATCCCGAGTGACTCTAAACTTGTTGCGCTTTGAATTTCTAAACAACTTAGCGCTAGTGTCAATGTGACGTATCGGGCAATCGGGAACAGTTTTTACGAGTGTTTGTCGGGTGTTCGGTGATGATCTGGTTTTAAAGTTTGACTTGGTTCGGCAATCGTTTCTTTTTTTTTTATAGAATGACGAATGAAAGCGAGATCACTCCGGTCCTGATGCAAGATCATCACGTGCATCATTCGACGGCATCGCCTGAAAACTCGCATCCGCACGTAGCCCATCAGCACTCGCTGGCGAATAGTCGTTCGTCCAATATCGCAAATGTACTGTCAACTATTTCGCAATCCCATGACCCACTGGCAATAGGGGCCAATCAAGAGTCCCCTCGAAAGCCTGGTGCGCGTCGCCAAGAGAAACCCCCGTATTCATACATTGCGCTCATCGTCATGGCCATTCAAAACAGCCCGGGTAAGAGACTGACCCTTTCGGAAATCTACACGTTTCTTCAGCAACGATTTCCATTCTTCCGCGGAGCGTACCAGGGCTGGAAGAATTCTGTTAGGCACAATTTGAGCCTGAACGAGTGTTTCATCAAGTTACCAAAGGGTTTGGGGCGACCAGGCAAGGGCCATTACTGGACGATCGATCCAGCGAGTGAGTACATGTTCGAAGAGGGTAGTTTCCGAAGGAGACCACGTGGATTCCGAAGAAAATGTCAGGCACTAAAGCCCCAGTACCCCCAGTACTTCCCCACATCTGGAGCAGTTCAGACACCAATGTATGAGAGTCTACCGACCGGGATGGATTACGCTAACGTCTATCAGAACCAATACCAGAACTATCCCGAATACGCCATGTACGGGGCTGCCGGAGGGATTGCTGCCGATTGGGCGTATCCGGAAGCAACGTACAAAACGCCACCGATCGCGGAGGTGACCTACAAGACCACGGAAGTCACTTACAAGACCGGAGACCCGCTGTACCGCAACGGGGACATGCCGTTCAAAAACGAGGTGGGATTCACAAAAAACCAGGACCCAGTGGCATTTAGGCCCGATGGATTTCAAGCAAACGTGAAAGATCATCATCATCCTCATCACAATCACCAGCAACAGCATCTCAATACGGCGCAGCAACAACCACATCATCAGGAAATCGGATTCAAAGTTGATGCTGACCACGATGCCGTTGCCAGTGGGGGCTACAAGTGCAGCTCGACGAGTCCGAATTCCAACTCGTCGCAGACAGGATCCATGGGCCAAGATTTCTATTCTACCTATGGATTGACGGGGAATGTACAGAATACTATTAACGTCAATGCTGCGATACAGGCCATACAAACAGGAATGCCCGGATCCAGTAGTCCCATTGGAAACGTAAACTCGCCACAAAGCGGATGTCATACTCCCGTTAGTGAACATGGTAAGTTATATAAGTTTTCAGTTTTTAATTTATAAATTATAAGTTACAAGTTTTCTTAGAAAAATTGCTGACATATAGTAAGTCAATTTATCGTAGGTATTTAATGTCGAACGAATTGGCTTCTGATTTTATACAATCGATTTTTTTCTTATCAATACTAATGCAAATGTATATACAGACTTTCACAAGTTTATAATAAGATTTTATCCAAACTCATAACAAAAAGATCAATATAAATGAGTAGTCGTGGTTTTTAACGAATAAAGAATATTCCAAAAAGGAAACATTTAAGCTATAGTATCAGCCTGAAACTAATCTGAAATATTAAATATTACTTTGAAAAGATTGTCGTTTTCGATGCTCTTATTATTCATTTGTAAGACCTTTGAAAAAAAATGTAGTCCTTGCATTCAATTATCGTAATATTCTCTTCACTAATCAATTTTTCTGACATTTCTTCAATTTAGCAAGCATTGCAAATTATTTAGATTAAAGTACGTTTCAATTTTATAAATTTGTATGCCGATCGATCATTGTTTGTTATTTATAGAAAAAAATGCAGTTTAATATATATCAAATCAAAATAACACAATTTTGAAATTTTGATAAGCTTGTCAAATTTGAATTAATTTCTCTGTTGTAGAAATTTCCCATTGTTTCTTTTTTTCACTATCAATTTTTCCTGTGCCCTCATGATAAATATCTGAATTGTCATTGTTCATTTCTACCAAGGTGTTTGAGAAGCTACTTGAATTATTTCATTACTCCATATTTTTTATCGTTTATTCGATAACTTGTTGATGATTGAAATGAGTTAGCTGCACAATGCATTTGCGTAAATTGGACTACTGTCATGAACGTTTATTCGGTATAGTTAACTATAATTTTTTAATTATCTTCGCTATTTCACTAATTGTAACACTTTATAATGTTGTTATAATGGTCCTATAAAAATGCTAAGTGATGCCCTTTTTTACATGGACTTATACATCACAACTTCTGATTTTATTTCATAAATCTTCTTTAAACCATTTTAATCAAGATGAACAAAAAAATACCAAATTTCTAATGAACCTTTTTGTAACTTTTGAATTGCATATGCTGTTTTGTATGTGGGGTAACGTTGCATTAAAATCATTTCCAGGTTTAATAATTGAACAAAAACCAAAATCTTGGATAAGTTTTATATTTCAAATCATTTTTTCTTGTAGAGCGTATATATCTTTTATCGATTTTTCATAACAATTCTCTCCCGTCTAGTCAATATATTGAAATAATTAGAGCGTGTTTCGTTTACGGATATAACTGTATTTCGTATGCTCATTAAATGACATTCAACAGCAATCCTAACTGTCAATTTTTATTCATTGCAGATTATCCAGATAATTTAAAATCTTATTTCATCTGTAATTCGATTTTATTGCCATTTAACAAGAAATTGTTCGATTTTATTAATTTTACATTAATAATGGTTGCAAAATGCAAATCAACGTGACAGTATCAAAATCCATGTGTTCGTATATAAGCAGTTCTTACCATGATTTTTTGTAGATACTGCATTTTAAGAATAATGGCAGACATATCAAGTCAAACTCTCATCGTCAATTATTTTACAGATTGGTACAAATTGTTTCTGGATTGATAACGACTGAAGTAACTAAAAATACTATAGAATGAAACATATTCTGTAGGCAGACTGTCATAGTATTAAAAATCGTTCTCCATTTGGATCGACTGCATAAACGATTTGAACAGTGATGTAGAATTTGAAAAATTTGTTGAAATTATAGTTGTTCTAATTTTCCATTTTTTATTGAGAAATTTTAAAGGCTTTTAAAGGCTTTCTTTTCCTATCTTTTAATAATAACAAAATAACATTGTTTTTCTAGTTGATATTATTAATTTATTCAAAATTGTATATCAATCGAAGAGCGACAATTCACTCTTTTAAAGAAGTAGTTCAATTTTCACTACTTTTTGTAGAGCGAAATTTCAGTCCAAGAAATTTTGAGACATTCAAGAATTTTCACATTTTCCTTATGTCATATCAAAGTTAAGATACTACCTTACTATATTATAAAGTTTAATTGTACGCCATAGTGTATTCTTATACATATTTTCATTCGAAATTGTTGATTAGGTTAGTATCAAATAAATCTATACACTTCACAAATTGCAATCAAAAAATTGTAGGAAACTGATGATCTTGGAACATCATTGCCATCCAACTAATCAATTACTCTAATTACGTAACCCACTAAACTTAGATAGTATATATGTATGACTTCGCAGTGGTATATTTTTTGTTGTAAAAAAAATAATTTGATAACGTTTAAGACGTTTTAACAAGTACATACGAGTATATCTTATTCTTTCGTAAATTGCCAATCCGTAAATATATAAAAAATAATTTTAAATAATATGATGAAAATGACCAAACCTAATTTTGCTCAATAGAATATTTTAAAATGATTAAAACTACGCAATTTACAGAATTTGAATGAGGCTTTCCTGCCGATATAAGTTATTTAAATTATTTATTATTAGAATAAATCATATACCACATTGCTTATTTAAAGTTCCAAAATATATATTTCAAGATTTCGTACACGTGGAAATGCTGGAATATAATACAATTATCCCTATATTTAAATATTCTCACCCTGCAAGTAAATTATAACTTGTCTTAATTAACAATAATCAATAATAAATATTCGAACAAGAAGCAACAAAGAAATAATTCCTAAAGTTAATTTTTTACATAATAAATAAAAAACTAAGATCGAGTTACACGTTGACACTTGAAACTGGAAGAAACAGGTAGATTCTAAACGAAACGAAAACTCCTAATATTTCTAAACTTTGAAGATTCCGTTTTCCAAAGGGAAACTGTGGGTGGCACCCATTAAAAGTCATGAAAACAAAAAATGTGTTGACGTTTCGAGCTACGGGGTATCCTGATACTTTTAAAAATTTACAAAGCTCCGAAGACTCTTTGAGCTTGCGGACTCGCGATACACGTAACGTAACAGGGGCCATCTGGGACATTGGCAGACGTTTTATGTGACTACAGGCGCCGAGGTCTGTAATTTGAAACTGTCACTCATTTCAAAACTTTTCCTTCCACTGGGTGTCCTCACTGGTCTGAACCCTTTCTCTTACACTTGTCCGCTTATAAAATGTTTTTATTATTATGAGTATGCCAAAAATCGATACTTAGAAAGAGAATGATTCAGATTTGAACAGAAACAGTACTGATAAATTCCTTTTTCTTTCTGTGGTTTCTTTGATCTCTATATAGAATCAGGAGAATTCGGTGCAATCAGAGATCAGAATCATTTTCAGAATCAATTTGCAATCATTATTATCACTTATATTTTTTTACTTGGGTATACATGTATAAAAAGAAATATTTTCAATGTAAAATTAATGAATTATCAAAAATGGACAAAATAAAACCGCAACATCATTTACAGAAAAGGAGTTAGTATAACTATTCAGAAAAATAGGAAAACTTTTCAGAAAAACAGAATAACTTCAATGCAAAAAAAAATTATACAAAAAAATGTAAAAATTGATGGAAGTACAAAATCTAGATAGAATATCTAGCATAAATAATAAATGAAAATTCAAAAATATATTAAGTAGTATTTTGTAATGTCTGGATAAATTCTTTACATTGTATAGAATGAAAAGTAAACCAAACGTCATGTTGAGGAGTAAATTTTTCAAATTTGCAATCGATTCACTTTACAAGTATATAATGTAATTTGATTACTATTATAATGTTTCGTTTTTCATAGCGGAGAGGCACTAACATTTTAAAGTATCTCAAATTTCCATAATTTTCTTTTCTAATTGATAAGACATAGTACAGACAATATTTCGAAGTCAAATTTTAAAATAAAGTAAGTTATTATTTTTCTTATTGGAAATAGTGAAAAGGGGGTTTCAGAAGTAAATGTTACATTTGAAATATTTTGGAAATAGGATATTCACGGATTCTGCAACGATATTGAAACGTCTCTGTGACCAAATTTTTAACGAGTAGTATCTACTTCACGAGGGCGGATCTATACGTATATCTAAGTATAGTTTTCAGTGCGGGATAAATATGGGAACCTTATATATACTCATTGTACAAAAAATAAAAATTGTTGATGTTTTCTGATAAGTAACTCGTAAATTTAATTGTTCATTTCTCGTTTGCTTCAATAATCTGATGACTAAATGATATTTTTTTATTTTACTGTTCTTTGGAGGCCCAGAAAAATACGCATTAGACGGGTTTATTATTTTTGTATTACTATTTAATTTTTACAGCCCCCCCCCCCCCCAAACGTTGGGGGGCCCCAACGCCCTTGTGGTATTTCATTAAATTCGACATTCTCGACAGGTCTTCATGAAATTTCAAATGCAATAGTTGACAAACAAACGTTCTTCACAATTTTGCAATTAATATATGATAGAAACTCTTATTTGCATAAATAAGTTATCCGTTTTCGATTTTTAATTTCAGAAATTAATTTCAAATATTCACCAACATTTAGCAGTAAAGGACAATTTATTATATCCTAAAATTACATTAATCGTAAATTAAATAAATAATAAAAAATAGCACGTGACTAGAGCGTGAATGTATAGTTCGGTCTTTACTTTAACAAAATAAAAAGTCGGATGTATTAATGTAAATGCAGCATGTAATGTATTATTATTATTAATAAAACAATCAATATTTACAACTATTTTCATATTGTTAAATAAGATTCTTATCTTCATTATTAATGTGTCCATTTTATATAAAAAATAATATATATCTTTTGATGAATCTTTTTAAATTAGTTGCGCTACTCACGTACTAAGCATCGTCGAATCATTATCGGTATAAATACTGAACATTTCAATTTTAAAGTGTTAAATTTAAATAATCTGTAATCATTTTTATTCAATATTTTCATAAAATTAGAGTAATCCTGACCATGAAAAGCGGTAAAAACGGCCGAGTGAACGTGACACGTTCATTTTTGTGGGATCTAAATTTGACGCGGACGAAAACAGGAATACGCTTTTTTAGCTGTAAGTGATGAGCTTTGGTAAAAAGTTTCTTATTCGTTAAAGTTAAAGACACATAAGAGACAAGGTCTATTAGCCGAGGTGACAGTACTGTCACGCCTGGGCAAACTTGAGATTGCAAGATTGAACGGTGTGAGTAGACCGTGGGGTTAACACATGTTCCATTCAGTCAGTACAAGCAGTATCGCGTTACAACTGGTTCCTCAATTTTAATAACGTTTGAAATTATTACCGATATAATTGTAATTTACTATGGTAGCATTTTAAATTTTCGTATATTTGCGCATGTGCAATTTCTGCTGCAGTCTGAATCCGTGCAATGAAAACATTTATTTCTTTCAAGAAGAAAACATCACGCAATGTACTGATAACAATTTCACTCTCTTATAATATAGAATTTTCTTCAAAATAAAATGATATGTGCAGTTGAATGGTCGAAAATTGCCTGCGTTTTATTCTTTCATTGAATTTTTCCATTTTGATATCGGTTTTATCTTGTTTTTTTGTAATGTCCGTAGAAAAGTGGGGCAACTGTGTTATCCATTTCCGTCATTATTTGTTTGAGAAAAAATATTTTGTGTTCTTTAATTGTTTTGTTGGTACCTATTGACACATTTCACTGTACTCAAAATTGTTTTATATTTTTATACCTCACGTCATTTTTGGTGTCCTTTCAATTTATTTGTAATTTTCTGTCGATTTTACCAATGATTCAGTCGTTTGTAATAAAATCACAGACATCACTCTTATTTTTATTGTTTATAAAAAATATTATGTGCGTATGTTTTGTTCGCTTTTATCGATTCTTAATTTGACGTCACAGACATCTGTTTTATCAAATTTAAGTTAGTTTCTTAAATCCTTAAAATTTTATCCATCATCTTTCCCCATAACTTATTTGTGCAATTTCGCCTATAATTAAATAAATATTGACGATATTTAATCAAAATATAATTTTTTATAACTATACAAATGAGCAGAATTTCGTCCAGTTTCATTATGATTTATCTGAATATGAAAAATTATATCAAAAAATAAACTAGACAGTCACTACTATATAGCTAGAAAATGGTCTCATTTTCTATTATGTTGCTATTGCATTATAAATAAATTTATCTCTGACACTTCTGTCTCTAACACTTATTTATGATTATAATATTAATCATAAAAAAAAATGTTTTATTTTTTATTAAAGATCTATTACATTCAAGACTTTTCTCAAATAATTTGATAACTTACGATATTTCCATCATATTAAAGTTTTAAGCATCTGAAAAATTGAAATGCTTAATGTTCATTCGCAAGAATCACAAATATTAATTGGATCTATCGAAATCGAGTATACGTTCGAAAATATTCATCATAATTTAAGTAAGGAATTATGCCGACTTCAATATTTTCCATACTATACTATATGTTCATTACTATATGTATATGGACCAAAAATTCAGAATGGCACACGATTTTTAGTAATTTGTATTTCTCGATTTCTAATTGGTTGATTTAAAAAAACCGATTTTTCCGAGCAATTTGAGTTCCTGGTCATTATTTTTCTCAACGTATAAACAAAAGATACAATCTTTTTGAAATGGAGCATATTAATCAATTAATTCGTTATTTTGTTGGAAATGGAGGGTACTTTTTTTTAGTTCTATTTGGACTATGTTAAATATCCGATGACTGTTAAATTGAGTATATTTTCCGAGTATTTTGAATAATTATTTTTGATAATTGATCAAAAATTGAGGAAACACAGTGGTTTAAGTTAAATACAAGATTTTTTCTTATTGTAGTTGGGTCAGTTTTTCGGCCCAAACTTCTACACCCCTAGTATGGACATATACCAAAAATACAAACCAGCTCTGGTTTATCCAAAAAAAAGTTGCAGAAGAAATTCTTTTGGTTGGTTCGTTAGTTTCCGTGGGAAGTACGTATACAATAGTGCCCGACAAATTTTCTATTGCATTTTTGTATATGTACTAATGAAGCTAAATTTTCGTGACTCAATATTTTATTTCTATATTGATATCCTCCTATTATTATAATCAAATCCCTACCTGCATTTCCCTCACATAATTATTAATTAATTATTTAATTATAATAAATTATCATATAATTATTAAGAAATTTGTATGTAATACTGAAATATTATAATCTTCTTTTCTCATATTTAATTATTTTTTAATTGATAAGAATGGTAAATCCAGTAAATACTGGTCAGTATATTGATAATACTGAGCTTTTATATTATAGTTCATTTTCGTCTTTTATCGTCGCATTTCTGTTAACTTGCTTTCATCAAGAGCCTATATTTTTCTTTAATTTTTAATGTTATTTACTTATCACTTTTATTTCTATTTTGGTTCATTTTCATTGGTTACTTTAGCATCAAGATATACATACTTTTCACACAAATTTGTCGGCAGACGACGTATGATCGACAGATGTCACGTTAACATTATACGGCAATCACACGTGCGACAGTCCAACAGCCACTAAGGAATCGGTATTGCGCATTAAGTTAGGAGTATTGTATGTCCTTGTCATAATAGATAAAATACAAAAAGTGATTGTTTTTTCCCTTGCAGTGTAACTTCGTAAAATATTCTTTTTATTGACAACTGAGCAGAGCATGTATTTCTATAACCCATGCACCACTATGAAAATATATTTTATAAAACGCATATGAAATATTTTTCAATATAATACGATATCCTACACAATCTGTTGAACTAATGAGCAATAATACAACATTTCTGTTGTTTGTTAAAGTCGTTTAATCTTTTTGAGTTCTTATGAATTATGTATTTTGTTTTTTTTTTTTAACTTAACTCAAGGCCCTAGTAGAAAATGAGCCCAGTTTTTGTCTAGTTTCTGTCCAGTTTGCTTTTTTCCCATGTTAAAGGTATAGGATAACTGGGCAGTGTAACAGAAAACACATTATTTATATTGCTCTCTTTATGATTACAACTTTTTACAACGTAAACATGAAAATATGTTATTTCGTGCAATGATGACATGGAGATCTTTTTACTATCGTGTATATATATCCTTGCTAAAGATGTACTGTATTTTAGCAATAAAATTACATTTTATCTAGTACAGGCAAAATTACTTGTGAATCTATTACAGAAAAATCAGTTATTTGCGGAAAATATTTTTGTAATTTACTATTAAACAAGTCCTTGCCATTACTGAAGGCAACAAAATTTATCCTAACATCTTTCCTTTCTTAAACACTTATAAATCTCTTTTTCTGAATGAAATACTAAGTTTAATCTATTATGAAATTTTATTTATTGATCTAACATTTTTAGAATATAAATATTGTTTTAATTATTTATCCACTAATTGAGCGCTTCTACTTTCAAACCAATTCTTGCCTCATACCTAAAAATCCTAATTTATTTTTTTTTTTTTTTTTTTTTTTTTTTTTTTTTTTTTTTTTTTTTTTTTTTTTTTTTTTTTTTTTTTTTTTTTTTTTTTTACAAAATATGTAGCTTTCAATTTAATCTCTCTCATCTCACTATTCAACATCCTGAGAATTATTTTTCGTAGGTACAATTAGCTGATTAATCATCAGAGAATCATAACATAAATCATAGATTAGTATAAAAAATAATATTTATTGTTTATCGTCTAATACATACTGCTTATTGATAATTATTTTAGTACAATTCCTTTACTTTCCTGCATATGAACTTTCAGTGATAGACTTTTACATGGTTTTTACTACTGATGTTTCAGGAAGATATTGAATAATTAAGCCCCAAATTCGTATATGCTCTATATTCGTATAATTTTGATGGAAAAAATATCTCAATTTTAGACAAACTTAGAATCAAATCTATTTTCGAAGTGACCTCGACCATTCATTACACAGGGCAACATCCCATCTAATAATGACCATTTAATCATTTTGCAGGTATTGGTTTCTATTTCAATTCCTACCAAGTTATGTAATCTGAATATTTCTGCTTTGTTGATGCTTCACAATTATATGATAAGTCACAATATTTATGTATATAATTCAGTTCATATAGGGTATACTTTAATCAAGATGATTCAAATTCATCATTAGTGTTTAATATTCAATAATCCTTAATATTTAAATTCGTTTTAAAATTCAGTTGATATAAGTTAAAATATTGCGTTAATTTGTATTTATGTAAATGTATATTTCAAGATATTCATTTGAATACTTGCTTAGTAAATCATTTTTATATTTCTACGTTAAATAAATAAAAAGAAAGCGTCATTTCAAAACGCATTGCTTCAATCGTTCGAAACGTTTGGAAATTGCAACAAACTTATTTTTTTATGTTCTTTCTTTTAGTTGTCGTTTGTTTTTATTTATTACATACCATCAATAAGTTTCGATAAGTTTCTATTTATCTGTAAAGAGTCTGACTATATTTTCATTTACTAATAAACTGCAAATTCTGCCCTTTCTTAGTATTCTCTATTATTTAACTCTGTTAGACTTTTTCATATATTTATCGCAATTTTTTTATTAATTCTTGGTATTTTTCCCTACTTTAAATCGTTTTTGTTAAATTTTATCAAATTCTAGCTTTTTCGAATGTTGTTGATTTTTCTACATTTCCTTTTGTATTTGAATGTTTGTTTCTTTCTTTCATATTTAATTTAGTATATTTCTCTATCTTCTTTAATTGTTATCGAAGTTCTGGTATAGTTATTACAATCTGTCATGTGAGGGTAAATATGGCTTAAAATAGAGCATACATTCAAGAGTTAAGGCCTTAAATTCATATCTTTTATTTCATTTTTCATTTCTCACAATCTTTCATAATTTCCTTCAATTCCGTCGTACAATTTCTGTCACTTCTGCTTCTCTGACAAATTTCGATGATTATAACAAATCAGGGATTAAATTCATAATACTCGATCTAAAAAGAAATCGAAATAGATCTTTTACCATTTTACCAATACTTCACCATAACCCATCGGTTCATTACATTTTAATCGCCATTCGTTAGCAGTGAATCCAAAAAATATTATATGCTCCATAATCGGTTTATTTTTCAATTATGACGATCTAAGAAATCATAAAACTATATGTTTGCATTACATGTATTTAAAATGACATTCACAACCTTATTGGTAATCAAGCACCTAACAATCCGTTGTTAGGGATGATATTACTTAGGAAATTTGTCAATACTTTTTTATTTCAACAACACATTCGTTTTTACAGGTTTAGAGAGTAAACGCTTCTTATTGCACATCTTATTACACAAAAATATCCAAAACCTTTTCGAATTCCGCAATATAGCTATTGTCAGATCATTTTAACTTCGTAATATAGTGTTTAGGAAACATTTATAAAAGACCTAATAAAATGTGGCTTGTGATATTTCACGAACTACATTTTCCCATATTTAATTTAAGAAATAAAATTTTCACAATTTCAGGAAGAAAAATCCACTCTTCACTAAAGGATGATGCATTTCGTCTAATATTGTCGAGTCGAATGACATCAATAAATAAAATATTTTTTCATAATAAAACCATACAAATAATTGTAGAACGTATAGCTATTCGACCGCATGATGATCACTTATTTTTTCCTAAACATATATATATTTTTGTTCGACAGTGGATTATTTATTCATTTCCCAACATATACATTTTTTAGGTCTAACCACATTTTTCGTAATGCGTAAGTACTCAATTGTCAATATTTTTAAACGCTGATTACAATTCAGAAATGTACAAATCGACATTCCATTTTCAACATCTGAATGAGAAAAATATCGAAATTCCTGCCACCCACGAATCACTTCTTTCTTTTTTACTAGTTTACGCAGAGTGAAGTGTAAACGTACACTTGGCGCCACGGGTAGTCGGACTTTTTAGCTGCTCTTTTTGAACTCCTTCTCAGCCCTCCCATTCCTTCTATGTCTCTTTTATACACTAAGCTCTACCTTTTCTGTCTTTTGTCAATCTATTTTTTTTTTTTTTTTTTTTTTTTTTTTTTTTTTTTTTTTTTTTTTTTTTTTTTTTTTTTTTTTTTTTTTTTTTTTTTTTTTTTTTTTTTTTATAAGTTTTGTTTTGTACACCATACAATATATATGCTTTATAGTATTTATAAATAGGATATATTACTTGGTACATCTGATAGTAACTTTTACGATGAAAGTGTCTCTTAACATAATAAATAATTCATTGTTTTTCATTAGTGGATTTTCATATCTCATACAAACAAATATTTTGTGAATATAATGCTTATACACACATTCTTTCTTAGGATGTCAAATTGTACATCGTACAATTTTCCAAACGAATTTGTAAGTTATTATAAAATGTATGAAAAGCCAATGTTTATTACATTTAGTACTTTTTATCTTTCTATATACTTCATATATATTTTTTTTTAATTTACCAATGTTAAAATCGACGCTTGCCAATTATTTTTATTTTCTTTAAACAAATGAAAATAAATTAAGCATTATTTTTTTAACGAATATAGAATTAAAATTTAAATTATTTATAAACAACTTCAGGAATTCAGTTGAACGCATCATGAAATATACGTATATATATCGAAGCGCTTTGATTTTCCTACATTGTGACTTAACATTTCTAATAATATTTCCATCGGTTTAGGTGTATTTTCTGATTTACATTCGTAAAATTGTATTTACCATTTCATTGGAAACCCCACTTGATATTACTTAAAAACTTGACTGTAATTGTACTTCCGATTATCATTTTCATTTTTTCATAAAACAACTTAAAATTTTTAAATCTTTCTGTTTGGCCCGAAAGCAGGAGAATAGTTATAAATGAACAGATGCAACCACAACAATTATTTCATGTGTTACTTAATCATTCCTGTATTAGACTTTTTCAGTAAATGCCCGAAAATCTTATAAATGGAATGTCAAACTGCTCCGCCTGACTCTAACGCTATTTCTCCATTCGATGCAAAATAGGAAATTATAGGTTTAGTTGTAAATTTTAGTGTGGTTTTTTCCAACTGTCGATAAATCAGAAAAATGTTTCTTAGAAATGAAACGCAACTCTTTGTTTACTATCTTTCACATCCATTTTAATCTCTTTCTTACCATCTTCTTCCTATAACCTCCTATATTCATTCAAATCGTTGGAACGTCAAACAATTTACTGATATCATCAAAAAGTACACAACTTACTTAGTTGTAAATGCTAAATAATAAACATTTATATATTTTTAAAATGTTTGTAATGTTGACTTTGCATAAGCGAATGTAAAAGAAAAAAAAAACAGCAAAATCTTTTGACAATTGGAATTCTCCGTATGTCCAACGACAAATAAAAAAAAAACAGACGATCTCAAATATCCATTAAAGTTTTCATCTTTTTTTTTTACTATATTTTATTTTGTTAATTTTCCTAAGATTCCATTTATTAAATGGAATGGTCTCTTATAATGAATGAATTTGTGTTTCTTTGTACTAATTTTCTATTGGTACTGAAAAATATTTGAGAATCTCATCTTTCTTACCGCCAATTTTAGTTCGTTGATAATAACTGACCAATTTTCTTTATTTATGTTATAAATTTCTGCCTGTACTTATGTTTCAATTAATTTTGTACAATTTTCGTCAATTTTTATTAGATTTCATTTGATTTGTAATCAATGTCCATCTGATTATCGAAATTAATCATTTATTGACATTAATGTTTTTTACGTTTTTTGATTGTCGAAAATTTTCGTTTATTATAATTTGTCATTGTTCAATTCTTTTTTTTTTTTTTTTTTTTTTTTTTTTTTTTTTTTTTTTTTTTTTTTTTTTTTTTTTTTTTTTTTTTTTTTTTTTTTTTTTTTTTTTTTTTTTGATTTTCAAATATCGTCTCTTTTCACCATCAATACTATTTTGTTTCCAACATTTTTTTTTATTTCGCCTGAACACAACAAAAAGACCTTTCCCACCACACGAGAGAGAAAAGGATACAATCTCGAGTTCTTATCTTCTTTATTCTCTCTAAAGTGTTTATTGTGCTCATCCGAATAATTCGTATTCATTAATATCCGTCGTTGTTACTTCCAATTTACGACTACTTTGTTTTTTTTTCGTCCGCTTGTATCAAGTCCACTTTTATCATTTAATATTATATTTCTTTCTATATTACACAATTTCAGTTGATTGCATCAATTTTTGTTCGTTTTCTTTAAGTTTCGTTTAGTGCCACGTGAATTTACATTTACCTTCAATAATTTTCCTCTCATTTTTTAAAATCATGTTTTTGTACTTTATCAAGTTTAGTTCGTAAATATTAAATTTCACCTCGCTTACTCCAATTTTATCGATTTTTATCAATTATTTTGTATCAATCCCTATCCAATTGTAAATGATTAACTTTTATTTTGTCTTAGAAGATTATTTTTTTGTGTGAATTTCCATTTGCTACGTTAAATATCGTCATCATAATATTTTTTATCTATACTTTCGCAATCTTTGTTTACTTTGCCAAATTTTGCCAAATTTTTTTAACTTTCTCGACGACTTTAGCATTTACAACTCATTCGATCACTTACATTTTTATGACGATGAAATAATAATTAAATAATATTTTAAAGATATATATTTAAATTTAAATCTTTGACATAAATATTTTTTACCCCTTTAGCAACAACCTGATAATACCACAATTTATTTCAATCATTTTGAAAAATGTTCATTATTCTTACAGTTGCACTGCAATAGTAGTAACTTAAATTATATTACTATTTACGTAATTCATCTACGCATAAATAGTGCGTCACATAAGAAATGTGTGAAAACATTCCCTGCTCGATGTCGGTAAAATCATCAGATCTTAATTCATCGGCCAATTCCTTTATTCACGCATATACGCGCTATTCTTGTATACTTTATTTTTATATTTTCTGTAAAATTATGAATTTTGAAACCTGTCATAAATATCCAAAGGCTAAGTGCACGTCATTTAAGACGACACATGAATAGAGGTATATATATACGCATAACGCAGCGTGTGCAAGTGTCGATGTGTAATAAATAGCCAAAATTGGCTCGTGTTGGGTTTGAGTTCGTCCATAAGTCGAGTCACTTGAGAATGATGATCGAAACGGCAATAAAAAATATAGTATATGAAGGGAAAAACGAAAGAACAAGAAGCGAGCCAGTGAAGTGGTCACTTGAATGTGGAGCGCATACCCACTCGAGTTTCAGCAAAGTCTTCGCGTTTATGAGTCAGTTATTCGAATAATTTTCTCGGTTATTATTCGACTATAATGGACATTTGTACTTTTTTATATTTACTTGGTATGCGTTTGGTCATTTATTTTTTGATATACTGAATACTGTGCTATGCAGTAATTAAGGCTCTATCTTTGGAACATTAACTATACATGTGCTCCCTTTACTTTTCGAACTGCTTTTATACATTCAAGCATATACATACAATTTTTTTATTTTAAAAACATTTTTTTAACATTTTGCATTTCTTAATGATGAATGTAAATTTAATAACAATAACGAGCATTTCAATTCATATAGGCACCCCCTCAAAATACCAAATTTTTAAAAAATCAAGAAAGAGCAACGATATAACTAACGGTACACATTGTTTGGTGTGTTTATAATGACCGGCCACCAGTGCGACCTGAGTTTGTCTCTTTTCTGTTTAAAACTTGAATGGATACTAATTGTGGAATGTATATAGTCTATACTTGTACTATCCATTGTTAAAAATTTATCATATTATTCTTACATTTTCCTACTTAATTCCTTAATGTGAAAAAATTAATAACCTAATCTTCTAAAAATTCAATTTTTCACTATTGTTTCAGTGAAATTTGACTCCCCTAGGAGTGACTCGGTGAAATGTTTATGCATAAAGAGTAAAATATCTAAATAATATTATTTTTTATCAATGTATGTCCGGACCATATATATTAATTTATCAGGTAAAAAAGGTTTCATTGAAATTTTTGGTATCGAGATCGCTTAGTCTTTTTTCAGAAACCCAAGATGACAACAAAATATATTCGTTACCTGAAATTGTATATTTCTTTCGTATTTTCAATTGTTATATCACATTTATTATTCACATTGCTAATTATGAATTTGAACACATAATTCTGAAATTCAAAATTATGGACGCGTTGCATAATCATATTTTTATATTTTACTTAAGACCGCCATGTACAAATTCATATTGTTTGTTCCAAAACACTAAAAAATCAGTCAATCGTGTCAATCATGTCAATCGTATAGCATCTCTTTTTCTGTTTTTATCTACTTAAAAAATCTGTAGTCTCAAGGCACGTTATTCAAAAGTGTTTAAAAAAAGCTCCCATCATTGTAGACAGTGCGGTGATAATCTTATAAAGAATACAATAGAAGTATATTTACAGAAAAGTTTAATTACTTTTTTTTTCAATTACTTCAAAATTTTGGTTTGTTTTTTATATGCATCTATAACGATATCCTTTTCTGTGTATAGATATACCTTTTGGGAAATATACATTTTTTTATTTATCGCACATTGCCAAATGGTTTTTATCATTTTTTTTTTTTTAATATATAATACCTTAAGTTTTTACCAACTAATAGATCTCAAGCATAAACGAAATTTAGAAGATCTATAACTCCCAACATATGCTCATCATTTTTATTTTTTGCTCTATTGTGAAGGCTTTAAAATAATAAAATTATGCTGAATACTTTATAAAGCAGAGAATACCTATTATATTTTTACTTCATTTATGTATAGTATAAATGTTATGTATCTTGACTCTGTTTTTTTTTTTGCAAATAGCAATAGCACGGAAACTATAAAATATAAATAAGTCTTTAAAATTGGTACTATTTTGATAGCAGTTAATACAGCTATTAACAAAGGTAGACATAATTTGCCTCATTTATGTTTGTTCGTATCGTTGTTTTCAATTTTGTTATTCAGTTTCGATCATACTACATAAAAATAAAATTAAGATTCACTACTATACCTAATAGGGAGATTGTCACCAAATGCATAACCTATACTACTTAAGTAAAAGATTATTTAATAAATAATGCGGTACTGCAAAGCTGGCATAAGAAAATATTGTGTATTATTTTGCCAAATTTTGTATGCACAATATTACTAGTGTTGTCGTGTTCTGTAATCAAGCATTGTCAGTCGCATTTAGTACAGGTCTACTTTTATCTAGGAATTTCCCACGTTCTGTCCTATGTATATGTAATGTTTATTAGGTTATAAAATATCAATATATGAAATCTTTTATTTTGCATAAAGCATGAAGAATTATAGGGCAGCAATAAAATTTTGATCGGTGTATATATAAAAGAAATATGTTTTGTGGGACGTTGAGAGTAGCACGCTATTCTCAAGTGGCCCCTACGAACTACAAAACTGTTTAATTCTCACATCTATCGTACTCCTGTAATTCTAGAAAATATATCTAATAAATAGTGAACGAGACATATTGTTTTTCTTAAGAAGAAGTAAATAGATGAAATTATACATAGTTTTGTTTCTGTTCGTTTTTTTTTCTCTTTGAAAAAAATATATTTTTTTTTTTTTTTTTTTTGAAAAAAAAGCAATTTTAATTATAACTGTTTAGAATTTTATTATAGATAAATCATATAGATGATTTTCATTATTTTGAACATTATTCAAATTAAACTTATTATACAAAATAAATCCGAGTTTAAAAAAAAAAAAAACTTTTTTTTTACTCGATCGTTTTCATTATTTATATCTTTTATACCGTGAATATTTCGTAATATCATTTTGATTTAATTATATTGACAATAGTGACATTATTGGGATATTGCAAGTAACACTCTATGAATCAATTACATATTATATTTCATTTGGACCTTTTCCTTTATTTTGATGCATAACTGCGATACGCCAAACACAAAAAAAAAAGAGGAAAAAATTAAGATTAACAAGTATAGACTAAGATGAAAATAGATCGACTAAACCCTAGTAGAAAATTGCACCAGTTTCTGCCCAATTTTTCTGGCCTCTATGTTAAAAGTATTATTTTTCATTGTCGTCAGTCGCAGCATAGATTAGAACTTAAATCAATGTTCACTTTCATTGGAGGGGTGGCTCAGACAAGAGCTCGGGTAAAAGCTAGTATCGGAACATAACATCGAGTTTCTCCTCATACATGTGATTTAGCTCACACTCGGGATCATTATGCTACAATTTTTCTCGTTATTGTTGTGGAAGTGACCCTTTACCATTGCCCAGGTCGACTGATTGAAATTGGTCGATATCCAAGTGTGCTCCACCGTAGTTGTTCGTCGTCCAGTTGTCCAGTCCGTAATGTTGGTATGTAGGTGTCATCCTTCATATTTTTCGTCACATTGCCTAATAGTTTTTAATGTACCGCTACACTGGTGTTGTCCTTGTTGTCCTCGTTGTCCAGACTGTCCATGTTGCCCAGATTGTCCAGGTTGTCTAAGTTGTCGAGATTACCCAGATTGTCCAAGTTGTCCAGGTTGTCCAAATAGTCAAGGTGTCCAGATTGTCCAAGTTGTCCAAATAGTCAAGGTGTCCAGATTGTCCAACCCAAAGTTTTGGTATTAGTCTGTAGTCTTATATCTGTCAGGGTCAACCAGTCTAACATGTTCGCGATCGAAGGGTGTTCCACCATAGTTTTTGGTCAACTAGGTATATTGCTTCATAGTTTTTGATGTCCAGATGGTCTGCACGTTAGATTAATATTAATTTGGTGCATTCATGTAAACTTATTATCTTATAACCTAGACAACAAAAATTGTAAAGCAATGGACATTGAAAAACTAAAAACTACGAAGCGATAATGATCCTAAGTGTGGGCACGAAGTCGATGTCATGTTCCAATGGCTGAGCTCTTGTCTGAGCGACTACTTAAATCCTATGAAAGTGAACACGGACGAAAGTTTGAATCTAAGATACAACTCGCAACTACGAATGCTGGAATGCGATTCACAAGAATCGTATTAAAAATATTCTCAACATTAAAATTTTTCTAATCTTCCCTTTGCTTTTTAATGACGTCCAATTATAATGAAATTCAACTGCTTTGAATCGAATCAATGATATTTTAATTACTTGTCATAACAAATTGTCACTTGAATGTCATTTAATCTGGAATTCTAAATAATGATTTCTATTTTAATTATCTAAATAAATTACACATTTCAGAATAGCCTATATAAACATTCAGCTCCCCCTAATGATTATTAATTAGATATATCGAGAGAATTATATTGATAATAAAATCTGTAATACGTGCAGATTTTAATTTATGACTATCTGTGATAACGTGAGTAAACTATCATCATATACTGAACATGAATTATAAATTGTCTATATTAAACTTTGATTAGTATAGTACAGGAAGTTTTATGAATCATTGAAAAAAGATCTATGATCATCTATAAAATCAGTTTTCATTTTTTATAAAGTAGGTATTTCAACATTTTTTTAGGATTACTAATTTCTATTTATCGCACTTTTATACGGATGAATTATGTATTATTATTGTTAATGACGTAGTAATCTTATTTTAAATATAAATTATAATTATTATGACTTCCTTCATTACCGCACTATGATTTTGTATGCCTATTTTAGGCTATTAAAAAATAATATTGTATGTCACGCATAAAAGTTCGCTTAATTCAAACTTGCCTATTGCAACTGATCGATCAATCAGAATGATCAGTATTTACATACAAACGATCATTACAATTTCTTAATAACTGGTGACGTAATCCTATCAGTTTTACTTCGAAATCTGCGTTTAAAGTAAGTAATGCAGAGAAAAACAAATATCCGAAGTTGTTTGTAACTTCTAACAATAAACAATTTTTCGTACTTCGAAGAACATTTGTATAAGCGCGAAAGAAGTTGGAAACTGAAACCATTTTTCTAACTGAATTAGTTCCACTTAACGTAAAAATAATTTCTTATATCAGCAGAATTCGATACTTCTGTTGATGATATACGTGTAATATAAGAGTGACTGTTTTTATATTTACTCAAATCATTCTAATCCTTCCTCAGTTTTCTTTTCGAATTATTAAAACGTTTATAAATTTGAAGAATATAATTAACATAAGTATTTCCAATCAATTGGAATAACCATCAGTTTTAATAGATCATTTTTTATAGATATTGCCGTAATGACATAGTAAAGACTATTTTTCTTTCCATGCTATTGGAAGATTTTATTGGTGTATATCAATATCATCGATTTTTAAAAATGTGATAAATTATAGTGATGGTTAATCTGTTGTTTTCAAGATTTTAAAATTAATTTCTGTTTTTCAAGTTCATTTTTTTACATCGCAGCTTGACCTATATTAAAAATTTTATTAGGAACCAGTATGTTTTGTTGAATTTGTACGTTTCTCCTATGATAGAAAAATATTACATTAGTATATTTCTGCACCCTTTCATGTTTCGCTTTAATGCTAGCGCTTTTTGCAGTTTTTTTTTTTTTTTGTTTTTTAATTTTGTTTTTTAAATGCATTCACAATCTTACATTTACTTCATAAGAGTTTTTGTTCTATTCTCGACATTAACGTGGATTTTTATAATTTTTCGTGTTTCTATGCCTCAACAATAATTTTTTTATATTTATTCATTTCATCTTAGTTTGAGATTAATTGAAGCCATGTTACAATTAAGCACGTCTTAAAATTCACATCACATGTATAGTATATCAAATATATATAATCAAATTTTAATGTATAACTAGGGGTTTCGCCCCTGTGGACGTACTTACAAGATCCCGGAAAATTTTTTATTGCATTTTTGGACTCAGTATGGTTTGAAACGTCGACATTTCATGAAAAAAGTGGGTGTCATTTTTTTTCGGATGACGGAATTCAATACTTCGATCACAACCTATGGTATGGGTCGAAGTAATAATAGAAAATATTACACAAATAATGTGCATAACGTATTTAAAAATATAACCAATCTGCAGGCATTATAATATAAGTATAACGATAGTGTTGATTATTTGTAATAGTAGATAGTATAAGAATATACAGTAGAGCAACGAAATAACAATCCGGCAAATATAAGTTTAATGTGCACATATAATTATTATCATGATAATAATCAGTTACTTGGGGATTTTCAACATTGTTTAATAAAACTGATGAGATGAAACTCGAATTGACTATTTTTTTTTTTGCAATATGCTTTAATTTTTGTTAAACCTAAGGTATGTCAATGACCTTTTAAGCAAATAAAATGGTATTTATAGTTTCTATAATTTTTTGACGAATGCTGTAAAATCTTTTTTTAATCAGATCATTGGCTAGTTTTGTGGAGTATACTGAATCTTATCTAAAGGATCATATTCACTTTATGATTTAACGGATGTCCTATGATATAAAGTGCGAATGTCTCATTGAACCAGTTGATAGCATTGAGTAGCATTTTATATATTGATTTTTCTAATTAATAATCTCATTGTACCTAAGTACAGTCTACAAATTGAATTGAACATTCTTTTTGTTACATGAATTGCTTCATCTACTGTAAATTTTTGTCTATTATCTTCAAAAAAATACATTTACAGAGACAAGACCTTATATGTAATTTGCTTGTCATATTATACTGTCATATATACATCTTCAAATTTAACATAGTTTTGTTCATACTTTCGTTATTTTGTAACACATATATACCAAACAAAGTTCATTTAAATTATTAATTACGGTGAAGTTCTACAGTATGTGCATTTCATTACTTCGTTCATTTTTGTTATATTGAAAATTACTTAAATGAAATATAAAGTATAAATGAAAGTATGAAGAATTACAAATTAATTTATTCTGCAATCAAGAAATATTTTTTAGAATTTACAAGTGCATTTGCGGAGTTGACAGAATCCATTTATTTTTTGGATATTGAACTTTCTTATCATTTTTATTTTAATTAATATCTCATTTTTATTTTGTACATAGGCAAAATTATCTTTCTTACTCTCTCCTCAAAAATGTAGAAACATTGTTTTATATGCTATATTGGATATTACTTTGTTTCTTAATATTTTATATTTAATTATTTTAATGCTATTGCAATCTACTTAATTCTCACTTTTTTTATTATGTCTTAAACAACTTCACTCACAATCAAAATAAATCATAATTTTTTAGTAAAAATATTTCATCACAATCGACAATTCTAAATTTATCCTATTGTTTTCTATATTCATTGACTTTTATTAAGTGTTTTTAATACTTTATAAATCAATTAAATACTATATTTGATTAAGAACTTTTCTTGATTACTACAACGCAACAGCAAAAACATAATAGAGAATATTATTAGTAGAATAAATAATTAAAATAATACTAGCGTGTATGGGACAAAGTGTTTAACTACAGCATTGTGAATATAGTCATAGTCGTGAGTTGCAGTTTAGGTTAGAGCTTACGTTCATGTTCACTTTTGCTGCTCTAAGGATCATTTTATTACATTTTTTGTCCAGGGTATTCCCCTCTATAGTATTCGCTCCAAATTATCCAGGATCCAGATTCGCCACATAGTTTTGGTATCTAGTTGTCCTTTATCATAGTTTGTCTTCATCCAGATATATCACTTCGTCATTTTTATGATCCAGATTCACCGCTCTGGGTTTTCCTCTCCTGGTTGCCCACTCCAGATCGCCCCCTCCACGCTGTCCAAGTTGCCGAGGTGTTTAGGTCGTCTAGGTTCGATATTTAGAATCTTTAAGTCGTAGATCTACATCCAGATAAATCGTTTTGTAGTTTTTTTTATTCATATTTTTTATTGTCCAGAAAACTGCGGAGTTATTCGCAAAATTTCGAAGTAGAAAATATGGTGAAAGTCGATGTCACGTTTCGTTGGCCAAGCACTTGTTTGAGTTACTGCTCAGATCCCATGGAATTGAACACGAACTTAAGGTCGAATCCAAACATCAACTTGCGACTATGAAAGCCGAGCTTGTGATTAACATATACATACGGTTTTAAACATATTCTCATGGATGACATCAACTTGAAATCAACAACAATCTTGTCTTTACATTTTATTACTTTATTATTATATATATATAACTAGATCGAGAAGATTTAAATTACTCATCACCCCTTTAATGTGAATTTCTTTGTGCATATCTCATCGAAGACTAAAATCATCAATCGAATCTAGTCAAATCTGAGTTATTAAATAACTTGTTTCTGCTTCCATGATATTTACATAATATATGTATAATAAATTCTGAAGAGGGCCATTAGCGGGACAAAAACGTAAAATTTAGTTTCCAAATTGTCAACCAAATGACCAAATCCAACCACATATATTTCATCAACATAAGTTATTATATGTCATTTACAATGTAGCCAATTATTGACAAGACCTATAATGAGTTAATGAATTTATCAAACAATTATGTCATAAGTAATATATGTCTTTTGAATATTACGGAGATGCTCTTATTTATTTATTTGCTTATCATTCCTATCTTTTTAAATCTCTCTTTTCTCTAAAGGAATATACTCTCTTGCTTATTTCATCTCTATCAATGTATATTAGCACTATAAAAATCGAATAAATATTTCGATCGCTTTGGCACTTCCCCTATATTCGTCGAATCTATCATGTTTCACCAAACGCTTCTACATTTACATTTATTGAAAAATATACGAATTAATAAATTAACTCTAAATATTTCTACATATATTTGTAGATACTAAGATAAAAATGAGCCTATTGTCTGAACAAATACGGTAATTTCTATTACTTCAATATCCTTCAACTCGCTCTTTTAATTTAATATCATGAATAAAATTTTCCATCTTTAACGAGTTTAAACTTGATTCAATTAAATTGAGTTGAAAAATGAAATATATTTTATCATGACTTATTAATCCACTGCAAAATCGTGCTTACCTACTCGGGCTCAATATATATACTTCAATATATACACATAACTGCTAAAAATAATTTTTAATTTACACTGAATTATACACTGAAATATACAATGAATTCTAATCTCTTTTCAGGTATGAGATTGCAGTGTTCAAGTGGGAGTTCGAACAGCTCTGGGGGTGGAATCGTAGATCGAAAACCTTATCTAAACCACCCAGGATCGATGGCATTGGGTTCATCCATTAGTTCAATTGCATCAAGTTTAGGAAACATAGGAGGACAAGGTATTACTAGCGGAGTGCCGTCAAATGTTCATCCGGCAACGGCCCCAACGACAGCAATGTACTATGATCAACTCAAATACTCCATGGGAAATTGTTGAAAAATCGATCGTTAGTGACGTTTATTAATTATGAAACCCTCAACTGTGCTCAATTAAACATTTTTATAAATTTTTAGACAATACTCCAAAAATGAAGACGCCACGTTTACTATTAATCTAGTAAATCTTGGTGCTTAGTTGAGGAGAATAACTTCATTTCAAAAATGAAAAGGCTGTTTTAAAAATTAAGAATTAAGTATAAGGAAATTGTGCTATTTTAATATTACTATAAGAAAAATGGAAGACCATGAATAACTGGATCCTTAACGAAAAAAAGGAACTTAAAAATTTTTTAAAGTGTTCGTGTGGTAAACTCCAAAAAGTTGATTAATTATAAGAAAAAGCTAGACAATAAACTTATAAAAGTAGTGCCTTATCTTAGAATTTTGATAAAGTATACAATTAATAAAGTAGAAATTTACTAGGAATAGCGCCAAATAAGCTCAAATCATGAATGTATTTTCGAAATCTATATTATTGAAACGTGAACTGTAACTCTTTTACATTGGACCAAATCATGCGTTCGCTCAATTATAAATCGTATAATTCGTAAAGAATGAAATTAAAAATTTTGAAATAATTTTTATCACTGCAGATTGTTGTTCTTACAAAATTGACGTACATTGCAGTAGTGAGATCTCGTTGCGTCACAAGCAGCTGGTGCAAAAAACTCGCGAAATGATTGTGTATATGATTGAACATTTTGGCAATGGTGGACCAATAATGATCTATAAATATCTATTTCATTGAAAAATGTAGAGTATTTTTGACGCACACATAATGAAACGTCATACTATCAATAAGTCCTCTGCATTTCAAGAATTGGCAAAATAAAAGACATTACAAAAATATACTTGCATCAGCAAACAACATTATGATCACGTGCATGAATACCTGACATATACATTGAAAAAAAAATCTTTGGTACATTCAAACAAAATTTCTTTTTAACAGAAACTACCTTTAAATTCTTGACAGAAAATAAATAAATAATTACTTTCATATTAAATTAATGTTATTATTCATTTCAATCAATTAAGAGTCGTAAACATTGACAATCTTGAAAAGAAATATGAGAAACAAATGATTGATTTGTGAGTGTAAATAATTAATCCAATGCGTGCAATATACATTAACATAATTTAGTATAAATTCAGCACGTTATCAATAATTAGTAAGATTGTTTCATTGCTTTATGAAGTTAGCAATACTTCACCGCATTGGATAACGAAATTGATGGCGGTGAAGGAAACTTAGCCAAAGTGACGACAAGCTTTAATTCGAATGCTAGTAGATTTAATACCAAAAATATTATATAGTATAGTTTATGGAAACGTGTTTTGTAACGAAAATATTTGCAAAGCAGGCGTGGCATTCATTGTTTTGTATGTATTTATGATGTAAAGGCATAGCTGCGTACTGATAATTAGTTCAGTTTTTTGATAGATAGGTAAAACTTCGCCAAATTGAATAAGATTCAACAAAAACGTGCGATTGCGAATAATTAACGTCTCAACGAAAATTCTGATATTTTTACAGGACGATGTAGAAAATAGTACTCTATTAAAAAAGTTTGTATATATACGTATATATGTAATTTATAAGTTTTAATATACGAGTTGACAATTCTACACACTTTTAGCTATATATATTATATATCATCCTCCCATATCCTTTTAACGGTAAGTAAGCATTATAAGCATCATATAAATTATTCTGAACATATCATACTAAACATTATAAGCATACACACACTCCAAAAGCATCCAAAGTTCATCCGAAATCAGTGAAAATCTTTTTTTACACACTACATTTTTATTTAAGTAAACAAGTAGATTTCTTTTTATTTTGCATTCAACTTAGTATCAGAATGAAAAATTTATTATTAAAAAATATTGAATATAAAAAATATATGTTTTAAATATGCAACGAAAAAAAATGATGGGTTGTGACATGTTTACTTATTAAATGTGTTTCACTTTTATATAAATTGCGCCCTTTTATTAAAGTGATCGAAATTTGACATATCAGCGATTGACATAGTTGGTTATCACAAGAAAGAAAATTATGGACATGAAATCAAAAAAAATAGTCTATGTTCACAATTTACGTTTTGGTCATGAGTATGTATAACATTTTGAATTTTTTTTTAGTTGACGCATTTGAAGTTTTCGGAAGATTCTAGGAATTTAATTTATCATTATCAAATTAGATGGCGAGGCAGTTGTGTATCGTTTTTTAAATAAATAAGTATTAGTCACCTATTTTGAAATATTCACTCATTTTTTTCTCAAATTAAATTTGCCGTTTTCATTCTTGTTTACTTAATTTGCTTCATAAGTAAAAAAAGTAATGGAATAAAGCGAAAAAATATCCATGACTTATTAATGTATTGTATGTGTGGTTGATCAACATTTGTTAAATGTTAAACTTATTGTTAGCAGTCAAGTGATAATATGTGACTTGAAAATGTTTAGTTTAATGTTCTATTCTGATGGAAGTTTGGCCTTCTATATTATTGTAAGGTATAGTAATTGCAGAGAATAATTTTAAGAATAGGGTTCCTAATTCCTATTGATATAAAAAATGGATTGGTTTTGACCAGCTTTCAGATGATAAGTATAGGTACTTCATATATCCTGTTTTTCTTTTTTTTTTTTTGCAATTATTTTCCATACTCTAAATAAGTTTTCAGTGATAAATTATTCAAATACCTTTACTTTTATTCGGAGAAAATAATTTGGAAAATATCAGCATTTTCGATAATTATATAAATCAATAAGATTTTAATTTTTGGACTTCGTATAATTTTTATGATTGAACGTTTTTGTTAATATAACTTGGTAGTTAAAATATCCAATATGGGACTAGGTCAGTTTTACTTGCTCATATAGCTATACCATTACGGTTCATCGAGCAAGGTTCATCATCATCCCTCACAGGACATTTAACAATAATTCAACACATATATCCAACACAATCCAAAATAGTCAATATTAGAACCCTATAAACATTAGGCATACAATTTTGTTTCGTTTTATTTATTCATTATTTGTTTGGTTTTTGATGATTTACTTGATTTGGATTTTCAAAATTACATATCTTTTGATTTTCTGCCAATTCGATTTTTGCATATTTTATTTTAAATATTATGTTCTCCTTTATTTATCCTTTTAACATAATTATCGTTACATAAGAGTTTGATTTCTTTACGTTATCCTATATGTTCTTTAAATGTTTGCTATAATATTATCTTGTTTCTTATATATACTTAAAATTTTTGTTACTCCATATGGATTCACATAAAAGATGACGTTAAATCAGAATTAAAAAACAACAAAAATGTTATCTATCAACCACACATCAATAAAAATTAGAATGAAAACACGCAAAGAGAAAACATATAATTATTGTTATATATTACAACACATGAGGCAAGCAGCATATATATGAAAGAACATCACAGTGTGGGTAAACGACCAATCCATAAATTCAATTTATAATAATTGATCAAAAGCACAGATAGTGAATAGAAGAAAATATTTGCAATAAATTACCAAGAAAATTATCTAATTGAATCAATTTTCAATTAACAGAAAAGCTTTTGTATTTTTAATTAATAAAAGAGTAGTATATTTAACAATATTTATCATAATTTTTTCCCTGGTTATAAATTATATTATAAAATATATGTATATAAATATATAAATAAAAAGAAGGAGTGACATTCGATATGCTGTATGATTTAATGTAACATATTGTCGACAGATCTCACAGTGCGGCGGTATTCGCTTTTGTGCCTGTAGAAGCAACTGCCATAAAACGCTAAACCTCATTATTTTTCTCTAACGTGAGAACTTAAATTTCTTTTACTTGTAGATATTTGGTTTTCCACATGTTAAAAAAAATTGTTTCAAATCAGATGACATCATAATAATCACATAAGACTCAATTCTCACATCAATTGAAATTAGGATAAAATTTTATTCTTTTCGTTTAAATGAAGATTCTCTTTTATTCGTATATTTATTGGTTACTATACAAAAATGAAATTAATTGAAATCACAGTAAAATTCATTCGACTAAATCTTGCATGAATAAATTAAAGTTTTCGACTGAATCATCGCTCAAATCTAAGTCTCAGAGATCATTTACATAATATAATTCATGATTTTTAAATTTAATATGATGTGATGCTTAAACCTAAATTTTTAAAGATTTTATTATAATCTGCAATTACAGAATTGATACTAAGTATTATGGGGCTACAATCGCTATCAAAACGAATATTATTAATTTTCTAGTATAATAATAAGACATTTTTTAAGTGTACGTTGTTTATTTAAAAACTGTTTGTAGTTATAGTAATCGTGAAGACTATTGAGATTATATGCATATTAGAATACCATTATTCAAATTTTCATTCGAGTAAACATATTTTTTTCTGAAATTGAAAAATTCTAGAAATCTCTTTTGTTTGATGGGTATCGCTGCGTAGTTAAAGCAAAATTAATTCTATCGGCATGAATCTTATTTTCTTCTAATTTTATCAGCATAATAACTAATTATCAATTCTATTAATGATGGTCCTCCAACATTTAGTATAAAAAAATATCTTTAGTTTCATTTTTACCCATTATTAACTCGATTTCCATTCTATTCTTAGCGAGTCAAATACATTCACCTTCTTTTTTAATATTTTTTAATGCTTTCAATCTACATTTTTTTTATTTTATTTTAATACATTTTCTTCTGATATAAATTTAGAACAAATTGCAAAACAATATTATTGTAGCTTATTTCGTTTAAAACTGCATCTGCACCCTTATTTCATCTAATTATAAGTCACGTGTTTTCAATAATAGACTTTCACATGTATGCAATTTTAATTAATTCTATTCTGGGGGGGGGGGGGGGGGGGGGGAAAATGATGTGGCAAAACGAGAAATAAAGAAAGGTTTGGACGGGGGGGGAAAAAATTATTTTTTTTCATAAAACGAAGAAATAAAGATAAGACTAGAAATATTTTATTAATTCATCGGATTCACAAAATCAATATACAACCATGTTGAATGTATAAAAATACGAAAATGTGACAAATACTTTATTAAATCATTTATTGTTTAATGTACATCTCTTGGTCTAACTATTTATTTTAAAATTGTTTGTATCGCAGATTGAATAAATAAATTTATCTAATTTTATTATTAATTCAGCTCTAAAAAAAAGGAAACAATTTTAAATTTATCTGAGATAAATTTATCCCGAAAAATGAATAAATTAACCTAAAATTTGAATTCGACAAGGAAGAGAAACTCACGTAACAGGAATGGAACGCACGTTAGCCTAGAATCACCAATGGGTCAGAGTGGTTTTGTGTGTGCGAAATGATGTGCAAACTGAGCCACTTAACGATATTGATGACAGAAAGACCGTTTCGATCTACGATTCCCAAAATCGATGAAAATTTCTTACATAATATATCACTTCCATCAAATATCATATTATAAAATTATTTATAGAATTTATGAAGTCTCTTTTTTTATATTTTTACTATCATTATTCGTGGTTGGTCTGTAAAACGTATGTATTGAATGTAATAATAGTATACGTAATTAATGCTCTATGATTTCATATTCATATGTCGCATTTTCATGTATAATCTTATTTCAATTTTTCGAAGTCATATAACTTGATTTCTCAAATATTTCTTAATTATTTAGGATTAATTCCAGAGCAAAGAATGTTTTAAGCAGTATAAATCAAACCATCATTGGATTTTATATTTCAATTCTGCCAACATAGCATGGACCAACCATATACCAATCCATATACCGATATAAAGACAAAATAATTTATATACAGGGCATTCTTCGTGAATGGGAGACCCCATGCTCCCCAGAATTCATTTCCTCCAAAAAATGTATCTTAATACGCATCTTACTAGGTCACTTCAATGTATTATTCTATAATTCTTATTATAACTCTAATTTTACTTCTCGTACTTTAAGACGCTTATTTTCTTTTCTTTCGAGATTCCTCCGATGGAAATCGATTAATTAATCACTAATTCAAACATCACTGCACTCAAATTGTATATTCCTCATCGTCTGTATTGTTCTTTTTTTCATTCTCTTTCTACTTAAGGTGGCTTACGCATGAATTGAAATGCTATAGTTTTCTCTAATTTTCAAATAAATTATTATTTAATATATAAATCTTTGCACGTGACTAATTTGAGGATGGGTCATCCAACTAATTTCGTTTTAAAAAAGGATTGAAATGCTTGTTTTTCCAAAAGTACCTTATGAAAAACCTTGTGTCATTACATTGTTAATATCTTTGCAAACTAATGGCAGAAGTTAACAAAAACCAGGCACTTATTATTGCAAATAGAAATAATATAAAACTTATATACATTATCGAACTCATTTATGAAATATTTCATGTCGATTAGAGGGAAAGTACACTGTCGAAACTATTGGTAACGTTGCAAGTAATTTTAGTAAATTTTGTTGTAAATTTCGGTTCGAAACAGACAAACAAGAATTAGATATATGATATTTCTCCCTTCCTTTGAATGAACTTATGCAAGGGTACAACACATTCAGTACACTTTACATTACGCAGTAAAATGTCATATTTGATTAACAAATTGGTTATTTCTCAATAGTCATGGCACAGTTAAATATGTCTATCTTAATCAGTATAAGTACATCTCTTGATGAAACGGTGCAACTTCTTAATCGTAATAAAATAATTGAGCTAATAATGATAGTGTTTTTTTACTTTATAGTCATCTACTTTATATATAAACTTTATCCTACAAATCATATTAGCCATTCTGATACATCGATTGATGTTATCATAGCCGATAATCCCGATAAAGTCCTATTATATCAAGAAAGATACCGCAAATTATACGAGTCAGAAACTTTCAAAATTGTAATGTAAATAAAAATTCGCTCTTTACGTCCAAACTTCGCTGTTTTCATTTATCAGCTCCGTTAGTTGCAATGATAATGTATCACGATTAGTGGTTGGGTTTACTATGACCATGAAAAATCTACTGGATAAAAATGCGCCATATGTCGATCGAAAGTTAAGTCGGCCTCCTACACCATGAATTAGTCAAAATATTCGTGATCTCATACAGCGAAGTAATATATTGTATATTAAATCTATATAAGCGTGCGAATATACTCTGATTATTTATATTTATATTGCTTTCTGAAGAGGATCTGCACTTTGGAATATAAAAGGACTGTTAATTATTTTTAATTTCTCTAGATTCCAGTCGCAGTCTTAAAGTTTTTAACAATTTTTTATGAATATGAATATGAATGCACTAACAAAATGTGAAATGACTATTAAACATCCTCTGTATCTAATGTGCATAATCCTAAATCTTTGGTCCATTTTATCCTCTTTCGGGTTACTAACTCTTACTTCTTCAACATCACTTTCCTTTTTCTCGATCCCGATACACTTAATACATTTTATATGCACAAGTATCCTCAAAGCAGCCACCATGTACCTATCAAGACCATCGTGCCTTACTGTTATAAAATCAACTTTGTAATATTAATAATCAAATTTTTCATTTTACTCTTTTAAACGTCATTGAGTTCCGGCAGACTTTACTACGCTTTTTGTCACGTATTTCTAATTATAGTCCGGATGGTCCATACCACTCTCTATAATCTTTCATTATCTACGAAATCTTACCCTAAACTTTGGAAAAGAGCATACAAGAGCATACGAAAATCATAAGCTTCTCTGTATAATCTAAATGGTTAACTGTTACCACGAGAAGAAATTACTTCCTCTGATCCTTATTATTCTCATTATTTTCTCATTAGTCTCGGCTGACATTCGCCATTCAAACCGTATCATGTCTACTTCCAAAATCAACATTCCAATATACCAAAATAATTATATTCGAGCGATCATTTAGAGAAAGTGGCATTATACTGTGGGAGTCCTTACCGATGGATATTCACAATTTGTATCTATCGAGTCCTTTAAAACTCATCTTTTACAGTATTTATTATCTTTAGATAACCAAAATGACCACGAAGTAATTCAGTGAACAATTCTGTGTCCTTATCATCTGTCCCACATTCGGTTACTGTTCTTAAACCACTGTGATCATTTTACGAAATTATCTCATATTAAGTTTAATTACCTAAAAATGTTTGTTAATCCGCTGGATTTGAACTATATCTGTAACAATGTATGTACGGAATTCTTTCTATTTTTTTTTTGTTTCGCTTTTTATTAATTATACGTATGTAATTTATTGCCACAAGGGTTTTAAATCCATGCCATAATAAATTAACTAACTAACCAACAAGTTCATAAAATTTTGTGAATACCATATATTGATGTATGTATTCTCAATATGCATTTTAAATAATTATAACTCCATTTTTCCATCTTCCAATAAGTGGATGCTACCACAACGACGTTTCTATCTGAGCATGAAAAAAAATATTGATTTATTAAAATCAATATCTCCTAATAGAATAGAATCCTCTCATCATACAGATTCATATTAATTCCCTTTTAAATCCATTTTCTGTTTTAAAACCAGTTGTAACGCATTATTAGTAGTTTATAGAATATACAATAAGTGAAGCCGCATCTCTATTTCTTCTAATTATGAATCACAACGTAATTTTGCCACATTATATTTGTAATAAATGACGCTCGAACTATAACAACCATTTAATGGAGTAGAAATGTTTCTTTCTATATTGTTTTATTTTTTATATAATGGAGTTATTATATAGTTCGTGTATTAGACTAACTTGGCCCACCTTTATTATTTATTATACCTTAGTCCTATTGGTTATAATATTATAGCAGTAGATAAGGACATGGTAGGTCATCCATGCAAGAAATGCCTTTTTTCACTAATTTGTATAAAATAATTCTTATTCTATTAACAAAATTGTTCTTCGAGTATTTTCTGACATTATAATTGAATAATTTTTATTTTAATAAATAAATGTATTGATGACATTTGCATAATACTTAATTATGAATGGTGCTATTTCGCAACTTGAATTATAAATATGCTATGAAAATATGTTCTCGTAATGGTTAGATAATTTATTTATCTGTATATAATGAATAAAATTAAGTTCTCCCATCATTTCTCTTAACTTTGGAAGCAATTAATGAGTTTCTGCAAAATGTAATCAGTAATCGTATACAATAAAATTAATTTTTTTATAAAAAGTTCTGACAACTACCTATAAAAATCAAAATTTTAACGAAACAAATAATAATCACTATAAACCGCAAATTAAGCTTTTACTCTTCACTCCCTCCATCTCACACTTGCTCATGTACTCATGAATTCTCTCACTCAATCCGGCATTTTTCAAACATTCACGCACTCACTTGCTTATACACAACTACTCTCTGAATAATTCATTTCCTCCTTATTCATTCACTTATTCACTCACTCAATCGCCCACTCACTCATTTACTCACTCACTTATTCTGACATATGTTCATATCCACGTTCTCATTTACTCACTCACTTTTACCCTCGAATCAATCACTCAGCCGCTACTTAATCGCCCACTTAATCATATCTTTCACTCTATCGTCCAGTCCGTCACTCACACAATCACTTATTTACTCACTCATTCACTCCAACGCTCACTCGGTCATTTACCCACTCAACGCATTCACTTTCTGACTTACTTCATTACTCTCTTATTTATTCACTCACTCTCTATCATCACCAATTTGCTCATTTATTCAGTCATACACTCACTCATCCGCTCCGATTTTAACTCTGTCATTTTCTCACTCAACACTGGTCAAAAAAAAAAAAAAAAAAAAAAAAATATGATTCTTTGTACCCTGTATTAATATAACTGTTTAATATATAACATATTAAACAGTTTGCCTAGGGATTTTATATCCACGGCATAAATAAAATAATCAATCAATCTCTCTGTCTCCAATTTATTCATTACTGACTTAATTACTCGATCAATCATTTATTTATTTGCTCAATTCACTCCTCCACTCACTCTCTTTTGTTCAGTCATCCACGCACTCACTTACACACTCTCTGACTTATTTATTTACTCCGTCATTTACTCACTTCTTCGTTCAGTTATTCACTCATCCACGCACTCACACACTCTCTGACTTATTTATTTACTCCGTCATTTACTCACCTCTTCATTCAATTATTCGCACGGTCACTCATACACCCTCACACATATTTTTGGCTTTTACTTTATTTTCGACACTTTTTTGACATTAAAGACCACCTTGTATTTTTGAACATTAAATTTTGAATATCAAATTTTTACTGTACGAAACTAAAGCCGCTTTAAACCCGATACTTTCTATTATTGTTTTAAATGCTCTTTTTCATAAATTAAACTACTATAAGACAGTATCAAAACTTTCGCAAGCCAATGTTTAATTTCCTCTATTTACACCCTTGTAACCGGGTGGATGAAATTATAGAAAATTGTAAAGTCCAGCATAAATATGCTCTTGCTAATTGAGCAACGAGACCATGGCTCAGATTAAAAAAAAAAACTTCAGCAATTTTTTTTTAGATCAAATCATGAAATATTGCGCTGGCCAAAACCTCGAATTCTTACCATATTATGAATGGTATTTATAGGCATTTTATATGTTTTAGCGTGAAACCTCCGCCATTGTCATCATTTCATGTATAACTCATTATTCTTTATATTGTTTTTGTTGTAATGTCTTTCAATTGTCTTCTTATCCATACCCCAGTAGAAAATAAGAGTAATTTATAGCCATTTTTTCTGGACTCCGTTACTTTTAACAAAGAGGCCAGGAAAATTGAGCAGAAGCTGGTGTCATTTTCTACTAGGGTACCTTCATTCCTGGACACAAACCTCTAACTAACTAAAAAACTAATAAAATACCCTACTTTTTATACTCAGCATAGAATCAGCATAGAAGCTTATAACCTCAACTCGTGCAACGTCTTTTCCTTCCGTTGATATAGTTTTATTATGAACATCAGACTCGTGCATTTTCGACATTGATGTTTTTGTATTTCTTTTTATCACTACGGGTATAGCTCTAACATTAGTTCGCCCGTTTGTTGATTTCAGGGCTGCCAGATGCACTAAGTAGGTGATGAATATTTCATAATTGTCATTATTAATTTTTTTTTAATTGCGTTGTTATCCACGTTGTTATTAAACGTCGTTATCCACGTAAATGTCATAAAAAACTGATGTCGGTGCATGGGCAATGATGAACAGACGTAAATAAATACTATTTTTTATGTGCTTTTCTTATAGCTGAGTATAGCTGGTAGACACCCCAAGTTTACCCAACTTTTAAAAGTTGTGGTAATATATACGTTTTATTTATGATCCAATATGCAAATACATTTCTCCAACGTATGATTTAGATCATATTATGAAACATTGTTAGAATTTTAATATGAATGCGTATAAAACTATTATATTTTCACTTTGAGACTTAAATTTCAGATAACTTGCATAAAAAATTAGTATGTACCGCTTCGTGGGCGTAATGTAGTCCATCAATTTTTCTACATAATAATATTATGATAATTAATAATTAATTGTTTGCTTAAATTTCAAATAATTACTTGAGAAATCTAAATACTTGATGGCAAATACGTAAAATAAATAAAATTATTGATTTATACAATATATTAAAACATATTCTGTGCATAATTTAACAAAGTGTCATTTATGAGGGTAAGTATATCGCTCTTATTTTATTGCATTTTTATTATTTCTTTTATTATTTCATATCTTGGCAGTCCACGTGTATGCTCCTGGTTTATTCGTATTTATAGTCTGCAATGCTAGATACTTGATTAGGAACCGATATATCAGATATGCATTAAATTGGAATGCATTTATTAATTGTAAAGATGTATATCCTCCTCTCTATATATAGTTCACTGTCTCCTGCTATTTTTTTTTTTTTTTTTTTTTTTTTGTTTGTTAAACCATATTAATACTCACGTAGTGTATACATACTTATAATATGGAAATATTACATTATTATAAATTTATGATTTTATTCTTTATTCTATAGTTATATCTTATTTCAGCTCATAAACATTACTTTGAAAATGGAAATCTCGCCATCTAATAAACTGCTTTTGCAATATTCTTTTGCAGATGTAATAGTCATTATTATAAAATTTTATTTATAGAGTTGTAATACTCGTTTCAAAAATATAACATCCATACAAAAATATATTATTTTGAATTATTAATTAAAGAATTATAATGAATATCTTCCAGATAACCATGAACTATCAATGGAATATTTGTTACGGATTTTTTACAGTAACAATATTTTTATACGTTTTTCGACACAAAAATGGCGCTTTTTTAATAAGGGAGTCGATTTCTAAAAAGTCTATGCTGATCAGAACTCTTAAGTACTTTGTAATTTCAACTATTGCAGAATATAATGAAACTATTAAAAGGTCAACCATCTGTCAAGTCCTGTTTTTATTTTTTTCTTAATTTTATGTAAACAAAACCATTTCTTTTCAAAATTCGGGAACAATATAAGAGTACAAATGAAACTAGTTTTTATTTTTATTTTTATTTTATTTCATTTTCAAAAAATCTACCTAAATATGAAAAATTCACTAACAGAAAAACGAGACAGACATAAAATGCAGCAGATTTAATAAGAGAAGAAAACAAAAAAGGGGTAAATGATTAATAAAAAAAAATAAATAAATCACCTCAGAGAGATAGAACTAGGAAAGAGCAGAAGGAGAATATACGTTAAATTGCAGATCAGGAAAGGAGTAGACAGTGGGAAGAACGAGTCAGACGAAAGGGGTTCACTAAAAAATAATAAACTATTCGACGAGGCCAGGGAAAGATACAGTCTGGCGACTTACATTGCACAGCGTTATTGCACGCAAGAAATTTCAAATTTGGAAGTCGACAGGAAGTAGAGCGTCATTAATTTATTTAATCATTTTGAGAAGTTCTTCGAAAATATATAGAAATAAACTTCTCTGCAAATCATCACATCATAAAATGCATCATTGTATTTCAATTTTGACATTATGATCAATTAGTAATTCTCCTTTAAACCGATCAATAATACATTTAACTCTAATAGAACAAATAATTTTTAATTCGTAATTAATTCTGTTATCTATAATTTATCATCAGAATTATGTGTTACGATTATATTATAAAAGGATCTACTCCGATTCTGCATCATTATATTTTGAAAGAAACATTTCAACACCTTTGTTCTACGTTACTTTCTTAGTCAATAGAGATAATTAGTATTGTTATTGTTGTCAGCAATTTTTAGCGTTTCAGATGATTTTCAATCATTTTAATTCAAGCGTGTAAATTCAATTCACATAGTGTATATTTTGCAATACTATAATTCCAAACTAATTTTGTTTTTGTTTAATTTTATGCAGTTTTCTTTCAATGACATAGGACAACTTTTGTAAATTTCAAAGTATTTTAATACTATAATAAAGTGCAAACTCTCGAATTTCCAATGTGTATTTTTGAAACATAATAAAAAAAGCATTTTTATAATAATTAATGTGAATAAGATTTCATCAAAATATTTTAAGATATTCTCTTCACATTCTAACACTAGAAAAATACATTTCAATGTGTTTTTACTAAGGAATTATACAATTATAATTAATTTTTTAATTGCAAATTCGTCTAAATGAGAAATATAATAAAATTCTATGTTAAAACTACAATAATGGCATGTCAATTTAATAATGCAGCTTAATTTCTGATTTCGTAATATGTACATAATCACCGAATTTAAAATTCCTATACGAGATTTTTAGCAACACGTTTTCTTCAAATTTTGAAAATAGACCGGTGACGTATACTAAGAGTTTATTTTTTTTAGGTACAAATTTATTTTTACGAGCCCACTGGAATACCGGGACATTTTCACAATAGATGCCAGAATGATAAGAAATCATTAAACAAAGGATATTTATAAATCTCAAGTTAAAATAAACGCTAAAAAAGTGGCAGAAGCGATCGAAAGCAATGAGAAATCATTATATATTTGTTGTTCTGGTAAAGCTGACTATGGGAAGTGCGATTTTTCGACTCTTGACATTTCTTTAGATGTTTATTTAATATCCGATTGCAGGTGCGAATGAAACCAAAAAGTCATATATAGCCTTATTATATATAATAGGTACTTTACAAAGCACTAAAGATAAATATTAAATTGCATTTCGGAACTTTAGTATCTTTAAATAGCGATAAAAGTTATTATTCTATCAAAATTTTAATTCGGTAATAAATTTATTTCAACGTTTTATGTTTTTGTGAATTCTTTTCAATATTTTACTGTAAAAATTAACTTGAAATTGTTTTCACAAGCTTGTAAATGTTACAAAAAAAAAACCTTTTCTAATAATTAACGGTTTTGGAACTAATTAATTAAATGGCTTCTGTCAATATGTTAGGGTCTAAATTAGTGTCGAATTTGAATTTTTATAAATATTCTTTACAATATTTTATTTACCTAATCAATCATAAACATTTTTTTTACTAGTTTTTATTGCTTATTTTATATTTGGTATCCAATATACTTTGTATATCACTTCCTTTGTCAATTAAAGTCGTATAATAATAGTAATAATACTATTAAAAACAATAAAGTATGTTCTGCAGTCTTAACTATGGGATTTATGGTCGAACAGTTGCAAATATTTTATGAAGTATTAGACTACATATAACTTTCTCTTTAAAATGTATGTGTAAATATATATGACTGCTAAACTTCAAAATTATACTGTATACTAACAAAAGTAATTTTTGTGGAAATTTGTTAAAACCATTCTACTCGGTACATGATTTATGATGTAATTATTATATATATATGTATATCATAAAATAAACAAACTTCACATTTACCTTTATAAATATATTGTTTATGTTTTAATTAAATTGGAGCAATATACGTCTAAAAATTGAATTTTATAAATGATTTCAAATTTGAAGAGTTAATACTGTTATTAATAGAATTAAAATTATTATCTTGTAATTGATTAAATAATATAGAAGATTGATATGTTCAATTGAAGTCACAGTTTACATTGGTTTTCCCCTCATAGATCGTTTAATAAATATTTATACATTAGAGAATCTCTCAATACAAATAATCGCTAAAAGTAATAGTCTTTTACACATTAAAATGTTGATAGTAAGTCAGAGAAGTGAACCATATATACTCGGAAATTTTCAAAGGTGTTAAACAGTTCTTGTCTCCCCAAAGTCTGCGGTGAATGAAGGAGATCGGTCCCATGTGTTCTCAGAAACGCTCTATACTATTATATTATTTTCTACTTCGGTAGTAAACCTCGTGGCCGCTATACTAAACATTTACCGAATACTCGTTTTAAATGCATTCGTTCAAAAATAACGACATTCGCGGTACCACATTATTCGATAAACAGTTTATGATGGTAATGCAGGGCCTGAGTCGGTAATGAAGCGATCGGGTGGTTATATACATGGTGGAATACGAATCCACCATGGTTATATATATATATATATATAAGTACCGACTATCGAGAATCTACGGTTAAGCAGTTTTTAACTATTTGTTTCACGATTCGCAGTCCTTTCTTTCCATGCGATTTAGTTTACTTACATTTAATATAAAAGTTTAATATATATTTAAATTTAAAGAAATGTTATTTTTCTTCTTTTGTTGTGGTGACAAAAAACGTTAAAATCGATAGACCATTCTTATTTTCAATTTCATTTTTTCTAATAATAGATGATAAATTAGTAGTAATACACGGGGAATTGTTTAATTAATATACGAATGAAATATGCTAGAGGTAAGTTTTTATTAAAATGTCATTGAATTTGAAAAAGTATAAAATATTAAAATATATAATTCTGTACCGAGTATAGAAAATTACTATTTATTTTTGTCATCTTTTCCTGTGTAGTTAGTGCTCCTTTTTACAAATGCTCATATTCATATTATTTTTTCTCTAATAATATGCCAAGAAAAAATAAACGACAGGAAACTAATTTTTTTCTTCACTATAGCCTCATCAGCAGGCAATATGCAGCACTTCTATTTCCTTCGAACAGTTCTATATTATAATTTATTTTCCTTAGTAAATCAAGGAATGATTTTACTATATACATTATCATTTTATTCTAATTCAGAACTATTCATAATACATATTGTGCTCTTTATTCATATTTTGCATACACTATAATTTATAGTGCTTCATTTGAGCCAATGTTTTTTAAAGCTATTTTTTCCCACTTTAAATCATCCCAGTGAAGAAAATTGGATTCAAACTCAAATTCCTTGGTGAGGCTTAAAAAGCATTGAAGCAGATGAAAAAATATAAAAAAACCTTTATCCATCTGAATAAAGAATGTTCGATAATATATAATTTGATTATATCATAATTTTCTAAAAGTTTGTAATTTACATATAATAATGAAATTAGATATGATATTGTAAATTAATTTCACAAATTATTAATAAAATACTATCGATTTCCTTTATAACCAATCAGCATAGGTAAAAGAGAGATTGAAGTAAGTTTAAATGTGATCTCGAGTGTGTCAGATGGGTCACCTTATGAGCTCTACATATAATTGTATGCAAAGAGAGAGAGAGAGAGAGAGAGAGAGAGAGAACACTTTCGCAACAAAGTTAGTTACTTATATAAAATAATATATAACAAACAATATCGAAGGTGAGGTTTTCCTTTGTGAAGTGTGTATAAGAATTTGTCATCTTAAATTGCTTTATATTATGTTATTATATGTTATCAACTTTGAATCTTGAATAGCGAAAGAAAAACTAAAATTTTAATTAACATTACTTATTTATAACTTATTAATTAATAGAATCCATGCTCATTAATGTTACTTTCAATTCTTACATAATAAATACGTGATAAACATCAAGATTCGGATAAAAGAAATTCTTAATTGAGTCAATTATTAAATTAAATTTAATTCATATGAAAATATATATAGTATTATTTTTATTTCATTTAACAATATAGAATTCTCATAAGGAATTCGGGTTCTAAATTCTCGTATTATGTCTTGCTTCAGGTAGTTATATACGATATATTTTGGACAAAAGTTTACATAAAAAGTTTGATGAAAAATGTAACACATTGATACTTATTGCCATATAGTATATATCAACTTCAACTGTAGGATTATAGACAAAAATATATATTATATAGGTTTAGAAAACCATTATAATTGTTAATTATATTTTTAGAATGTTTAAAATTTATTAATTATACTTTGATTTTAGATTAAGAAAATCTTTAGATTTGTAAATTGTTTTATTATAAATTGGTATTATCAAGTGTTCATAGTTGTTGTCGAAGATCATTATTCGTTTTCCAGGTAATACAGCGTCTTAAGTTTTACATGACTCGGCACATAATCGTACACAAGTATTAAAGTAGTTTTTAAAATCATATTCAGAATCCTATGTCTTTTCTCGTATTCGAATCATATTCTAATCCAAAAAGATTTCTAAAGCACAGAAAACTAACTTCCTAAATAAGATTCTTCAAGAAATTAATAGTTTTTGTTTGAAAATGTAGAAATTAGAACAAATTATATAACTTTAGTCAATACTAAAGTTTCGTTAAATATTAAAATAAAATTCTCTACTGGTTATCAATTCACAGAGTTGCAAAATCCCCAATATTCAAAGAATAATTTGTTTTCAATAATCTATCTTTTCCATACTAATGGAACATATGTGTATAATTTTAGAAATAAAATATTTGCTTCCACTCAGCAAATACTTTTCAGATTATACACTTCTTGCAGGTTAAATGTTTGTTTTCAACGATTTTATGAACGTTTAATACCTGCGATTTTAATGAAATTCGCACCAACTAAACTTAACGCTATATTTCTTAAATTACACCTGCTATAAAAAACAAACTTATATTCTTAACTTATATTATAGAGGATAAAAATTAAGCATATATATACACACATGCATGTCAATAATCAAATAGAAAATAGTTTTATCTTCTCTATAGAATAACTTATATACTCTTGGACGAAGTTTACTAATTACTACAAATTTAAAAAAAATGCATATATATTCGAACATGCACTTTAATAAAAATATCATGTTTCAATTATCTACAAAATCTATCTTATCTATTATATTATTTTAGCATTTGTCTCTATTACATACAGGGTGTATTCATAGGAGCCAGGACACAGTAGGTCAAAGTGTTAGTCGAAGTTTGTTATTTGTTAAAATATATTACATATATATGTAATAGATTTATATTTGATCATCTTGTTGACATACTTTAGTGAATTCTACTGTAAGCGATGTGATATAAATCAATTTTATGATGAACTTATCTATAAATTTCATAATTATGTATATGAAATTGTTTAGAATTTTTTTTTTTGTATGGATTTTTCTAAAGGTGCAAAATTCAAAGAAATATGAACAAGTAGAATAATATAATATGAATAAAATAACCAATTAATAATGAACTTTTTCGATTTTTTTTTATACGTTTTAATCAATGTAAAAAGAAGATGCCGTACTTTTTTCTAAAATACGAAATACCAGTACTGTCTCTACGAATTCATCCTGTATATGCCAATAAGATAAACTTATTTTAATTGTATTGTAGTTAGATGTTAAGATTATGAATAAAGATATTAAATAGCCAAAAATGACTGGAAAACAAAACTGACACAATAGTAATATTTTTGTTAGAAACTATATAATCAACTCTTGTATTTTATCTTACAATATTATCAAGAATTAGTGTATAAACACTTGTGAAAAACTTAAATAAGTAATTCAAATATTATAAAAAACTATACTAATTTACAACTGTCAATTGAACAAAAATGAAACTTATTTTGGATTGACTTTTAATGTTTATTCCACGCAACTTTAAGTGCGTAGTTTCAGTCTTTGTCAAATGTACAAAAATTAGTAACACATGAATGAAAAACGCAAGTACTGAAAAAAAAAATACGTTAATGAAAATGAAAATGAATGATACTTAAAAATGCTAAGTTATCACAAGTTTGTAATAATGAACCTTAAAGAAACTAGACCCATAAATACAAGTCACACATTATAAAAGTCGTTCACTAGATAAATAGGTCTGTGAGAACTTTTATGGACGTCACAGACGTCACATTATGTATTGACTCACGAATGGCTGGGTTTGCCAGTATGTTCAATCGCGATCACTCGTTCATTTTCAATCTTTGGTTGATCCTTCTTTGGTGCTGTGATTTTTAGGACTCCATCCGAAGAGAGATTGGAAGACACCTTGTCAAGATCGCATTTCTCCGGAATTAAATACTTGCGCACGAATTGACGGGACACTGTACCATGCTCGTCTTTCTTTTCTTCATGCTTGCCTGCACATTTCAAATATATAATTAGTTAATTGTTTTTCCTTCATATGGAATTAATAACAGTGAATCTAGTCTAATCAAAAATATATTATTGTATTTTTTATAACACCTCTTATAATAAAAACAATTATTAGAAATTTTTTGAGCATGTTTACTTCAAGCTTTATTCATTTCAATTAGTCATTATTAAAAGGCAATTGTAATATAAATAGTAAAACCCGCCTTGCAAATGATATAGCAAACTATAAATATTAGTTACCTTCTATCACAACATAATTCTCAACAACTTTGACAGTGATTTCCTCAGGCTTGAAATGCTGAACATCTAAGGCAACTTCAAATTTGTCCTTGTCCGCTTTTACGGTGGATTTACCCTGGTTTTGTAATAGCTGTGCTCCCCATGGCCTGAGGTGTACGTGGCGATGTGGACGTTCACGAGGCATAATGTAATAGTGCTCTAGTGGACTGTGTCGAACATCATCAAGAAGGTGGGCTGGCCTCTCGAAGTCATTCCACCAGTTGGTGAACACCATTGGAACCAAAGACATTTTCTTAATCTGAAAATATAAATTAGAATTTACATATTTGCAAAATTCTAAAGTTTGGTTAAATAACAAATTACTTTTCTGTAATTTATTTTTAAAAAAAAATAGTTTCTGTACAATTGAAAACAACTGTCACTGTAACCACGACTCAAATTTTACATTTTACAATTGTTGTTAAAACCGCTTACAAACAAAAATTTTATTAAAACAAATTAAATGGTTAACAAATTTCATCAGAATCACGTTAAAAATAACGACATTCTTTGCAACTTTTAAAGATTGGACCGAAGGTTAGGTAATATCCTTCCACACTGTCAAATTGACATCTAATCACACTTTCTTCATGACAATTTACACAAATTCATAACACTTTTTGCAACCGCACACAAGTCGCTCAAAATTCGTTTCCTTTTGTCTCGAGATTACAGGACGTATCTACAATTTATTAAATATATTGTACCTTTTCTTTTCTAAAACACGAAAAAAACTAGAACACGTTTGAAAATGGCGGTATAATCAAGTTGATCACTTGGATAGGTTATTCACTGTCTAAGCAACGATGTACTCTGTGAGCTTGTTCGTTCTGAACTGTGCCGGTCGCGACGACGCGTCTCCATTTAAACACCTGTTTCGCGTTCTAGACGTTTCTAGAGTTGAACACTCCGGAATCTTCCAATCCGTTCTTTCATTGTTTTTTTGCCAAAAACTAAATAGTTTCGTACTTTTCTTATAACAAATTGTCAGCCTTTGATTCTACGACGTTATGTAATGATTTCGGTTTAAAAAGCATTTGTATTTTTGTCGATACATCCACGAAAATGAAAATTTTTCCATGCATTCGCGCGACTTTCGATATTGATCTTTTCATTCGCGCAGGTACAGATTTAAGTTATATATATATATTGTTAGTCATGACAATGTTGACTATTTTAAAGTTTATTTATTCTAAAATAGAGAAGAAAGCCTGTATATTTATGTTATTTTCATGGAGGTTAGAATATTGATGTAAATTATTATTCATTATTATCATTCGAGCAAAAGATATTTTTGTAAATATACATTTTGAAATCTTTGCAAAACATACATACGTGGAACTTTCTCGATTCAGATCCTGGGTGGAAAGAAATGGTGTTTTCAATTTCGCATATATAGGAAAACTGCCGAATTTATTGATCGAATAGTCGCGAATGGCTGCAGCTGCGGATACTAAATTAGGGAGAATACTCCAGAATGTTGTGTACGTTTCTCGGCCACGAAAGAATAGGCATCGCGATGTATTGTGCGTTTTATATAGAATCGGCCATGCGAAAATTCTCGAAATCTGATTACATATTTGAAAATCCAATCTCTTAAGCAATACACAAAAAATCGTTTCCGCAATATTTGGATTTTTATGTGCTTATACATATTTGCTTATATATATATATATATATATATATGTAATTTTATTTATATATTTTGTTCTTTTTCTACTTAAACATCAAAGATTAGAAATAATATAGGGTACGAATAACATAGTAGTATTAAAAAAAAAAATTAATAAGATATGAAAATAATAAACACATTAATAATAAAACAATATATGAGTACGTGTGTGTATCATTATTTTGTATATAAATATATAATATATATATATATGTGCATTGTATTTATATATATATATATATACATGTACAATAATATCTCAAGTGACTAATCGTATATATTGTAAACAATAAAATACGAATTTTATAAATGTAATGTATATAGTCACATGAAACTTTCGGAACGCATATACGACCTATATATATCTTTGTATATATAGGGCAGGTACATTCTCGAAGGTTCTATTGCTTATTGTTATATTCTTACAATGTTATCAAATTTAGATCTGTAAGTTGAATTTTTTATTTCAATAAAATCACCTTTAACTTCACTACAAGCGATTCAGAGGAAAGAAGATTCGTTATAAAAATCAAGAAGTGTTTTAAAAACATTTTTATTAAAATAAATTACGTAAAATTATCGTTATTTACTTAAAAAGTAACACAATAATATAGCGTATAACAGAAAAAATATTACTAATAATCGACAATGGATTTAAATAGATTAATGGTTTATTAACCCTGGTAAAAAAGTGGATACATTTTCTATACATTGCTAGCAGTTTCTTTAAAATATAGAATTTGAATCCGATTCTATACGATTCTATCCACTTTTTTACCAGGGAATGCATACATTATAATTATAATATACATTATAATTTCTATGCTTCTGTGTTCTATATTTGACCCTCAAGAATTGGAGTTTTTTTTACGTATATGCGTTAGCGAATGTATTGTCGAGATTAAAAATTTGTTTAAATTTCTCATTTTTTTATCGAAATGTTTTTAAAATTCTGTAGAAGTACTCTCAATACTTCATGATTTTTCATAATATATTATTTATGTATTTGCATGCGTATTCAAGAACAATATTGTTATCTATAAAAAATTTATCTAAAATACGCCGAATGCAGATTTCAATCCAATTATCTTTGAATTTCAATCAAAATTGACAAAATAAGGATTCAAAAATGATGAAACGAATGTATTTTTATTCATTCCAATCCATTTTCGAATCCTAGGATTTTTTTTCAACGTAATATACTTTTTAACAAAATATTTAAAATTCTGTCAAAAGCAAAAAATCGTTTTCGGAATTTTGGAGTTTTTGGGTTTGGAGAATAAAATGTGAATATTTTGAAAATAATTATTTTATAAACAATTACTGAGAATAAATTCTAAAAAATGCCAAAAAAAGGTTTATTTTTAATTTTGACCTTGAAAATTTACCTTGTCGCCAATGTTCACGATGATATTCGCGATCAGCGCGTCAAATTACGCGAGTGTACGTAGTATCAAAAAAAATTGGAGCAATGGGGCTTTCGGAAGTGCCACCCATAATATTTAATGTACTCATTCGTTAATTCTGTCAAATCAACAGACTAAAAGTTGGTCAGAATTAATGCAAAAAATTATCTTTCAAGTCCTCTTATGCTTCGAGTTCTTAGCACCTTTTTATGATCTCAAAAAGAGCTTCTAAAGATGTACTTTTTGTGTTTTCCTTCTGTCCAATTTTGTACCTCGGTGGATAATGCAGTAATTTTTTTTCATATAATTTTGGAGTAATGTGCAATATTTGAATTCACATAAAAATATTATCTGGAAGAATTATTTTATAAACAATACATGAAAATTCACTAAAAGATTGTAATTTATAAGTCATTAAGTGATCAATAACAAGTAATGTTTTGAAAATATATTCTATTTTGCATATATTTTATTATTATGCTGAATACTGTCTAAACCCTGAACATCTTACGTAAATATCAGTACCAAGTAAACAGTTCATGACATAATAGTAAAGAATATATATGTATACAGGATACGGGCCACTTTAATTGATCCAGCTACGAAATATCTAAAAAAGTAAGAGCTATATAAAAAAAAAAAAATTGTTTAAACAAAAGTTGTTCAGGATAATGAGGCACATCAATTTTGAAGGTTATTCCAAGCTCAACGTTATTTTTTTAAGAGGAAGCTCTCGTTTTTAAGACCGACAATTTTCCCTTAAAAAAATTACTCTATAACCTTCAGATAACCTTAAAAATTAACGGCAACGTCAAGATGCTCAAGGTCGTTAGGCCACAAACCTTACATTCATTCGCCCATAAACGCTGAAAAGTATACAAAGAAAACTGCGATTTTTAAACATTTGACCTTTATTTGACCTACTGAAGGTCACATTCTTACGAATCAAAATAATTGGGGTTCCCATTAAAAAAAATCACTTTGACATCTAAATATAACCTTAAAAATTAACACCAAGGTCAAAACCAACACTATTTGAGTGGATCGATTAAAATGGCTCACCCTGTATGTACAAATGTTGAACGTTTCGATCAGGGTGGGTGAAAAGTTAGGCAGAATGAGTACAAAAATATACTCTTTAAGTCCTCCTATACGCGTTGAATTCTGAGCTGATCTTTTTCAAAACTCAAATACGCGAGCCCCTATAAAGAAGTACTTAAAAAAGCTTAGAAATTCACACATAGAGGAATACTTAAAGAGCCTTTTTTTTACACATTCAGTCCAACTTTACCTGATGTGCTGATTAGAATAATTCGTTTTGAATTTATGGAGTGTCCATAAAGAACTCCTTTTTATGCATCATTTACGAACTCTTTCCGACAATATAGATTATTATTGATTTATGAAATAAGCCAAATAATGAAAGTCGATTTTCAACTATAGTAGAAACGATCAAAGATTTCTAGAAATTAATTGAACTCATTATAAATATTTTTTATTATTTTTCGCTATATGAAATTATGAATTGCTTCAATGCTATTCATTGACTTATATCTTTCAAAATCATAATAAATGTAAATTTTTTTTTCTTGGCATGTCGATTTTTGATCCGACGAGTGCTGATTTTAAACGTCTCTGATGTACGAAAACTAACGTTGACTTAGCGATATAAAAAGCACGCAGACTTGGCTCATATATATTGAACAAAATTATCAGACGAATAGGGACCGGTTTCATCCTCTTCACTATATATATATATGTATATTGCAGATTCTGTATAGGAGCGTCCAAATGATGGGCGTGGGCGTTGGTTCGAGACGTACGATTTTAAAAGTATACATTTAAAAGTTTTCATATACTTTACATGTAAACATTAAATTAAGTTCATATATTTACGTAACTATATATAGTTATACACTGTATATTGAAAATTACATTCCATATTTTATAAATACATATGAAGATTAAAAATTAATATAATTTATTGTGTCATTCTTACACAATCAAGTCCTTTAACATCAATAATCAAATATTTCTTCATTCCGTATCAATAATAAACGCAATTACTCTGCGATTATTTATATACATCTTGATATATATGTGGAATAGAAATTGATTATATACTCTAAATGAATAAAATTTACAAAATTAAATTATTAATATACACATGCCTCATTGTTAAAATATAAAAGCAGTCAATAAAAACAAAATATGTTTTCGCGATTCTTCGAAATTCGAAAAGTGAATTGTACAATCATTTTAAAAATGTGTCATGCCGTATCGATGGAATTATATTTGCTCTCTTCATCGGATCTTGAAATAGATCGGTCTGTTTTATGTTTGACATTTAGCGTCAATTAATTAAAACCAAGTATTATTTATAAAAAAGTGACTGATACACACCCACAAACACACATTGTAAATATGCCTTAAATATAATTGTTTGTTTTGAATTTAGATTAATTCCACAGATGTCACTACAATGTCAAATTGGCAAAAACAGACTCACAATATGTCCACGTACATATAGCAAAAAGTAATTAAATGTCGGCGATTTTTATTTCACGCAGATTTTGTAATTAACTTTTCTGAAATTGCTTTTATTATATATATATTTTGTTATTTCGATAAAATTCACAATCTTTCGAGACTCGAATTCCTCTCTGTTGCAAATAATTAGATTATCTTGTTTTGGAGCGTGACTCAACTTTTACTCCGAAAAATGTAAACAAATTCCTGATCATAATTTAATGAAATTTCATCTTAATACAAGTTCAAGATGTCCTAATTTTTCACATTTACATATTGTATATATATCTAATAATAATATATCAATAAATTATTATTATGTATATTGAATTATTGAATATATATACTATAATTCAATGCAATAAAAATAATTCAATAAAATAATGTATTCGTCGTTTAAGCTTCTCATATTTGAAGTTCCCGCATTTCAACCTTTTTTAATATCGCGTTTTTAACTTTCATATGTATAGCCGGAAAAATTATTAAGAAACTTTGCACTTATATTTTACTATATGTATACATGTCTGAAATTATTTTTAACAATTTAATTTATGTAAAATGTATGCTAAAATATCGGACTAAGAATCAATTCATAGAAATAATAACGTCGCGAAATCTTAATATGAAACTTTAAACGCATTTTTCTTGATTAGACTAATCGGAATCTGGAGAATATTGTTTTGCCAGGTCTGTACGATGTATATTAACGCTGCATGGAACCCTCTTAATATAAAGTATTTTACAAAAAAAAGGAAATGTTATTTTCTGAAAATTTACTTAAAAATTCATTTTTTGCTTCTATAATATCTTTCAATTCAAGAAAAATATTTTACCTTTGAACTTTTTAAAACCAACACAATTTTGGAGAAAATATTTTTTTTTTCGAAAAATGTATACAATTTCTTATAATACTGTCAAATAATTGCACTGATATATTTTAACGAAAATCAGCAGTACATTTCTTAGCACGGATATAATATTGTATACTTATGTATATATACATTCAAAGTATTCGCACAATGACATATGCGTATGCCAGATATAAATTAAAATTGATCTCGATGCCGGTCTGGTTTCGAGTATGGGCGATATCATCATATTTTGATACAGGGAATTTAATCTTTTTATATCGAGTGGAGTTTGCGAAACACTCGCTCTGAGGATTGAATAAAATTACTCACACCTTCCTACAAACGCTTATCTTTTTTTTATAGCGGATAAAATGTATATTGGTACTGATTATTGCACTCTCCACATAGAAAATGATTTCTCAAAAATTCAACGGTTAATGAAAAGAAAAATTGATTTTATTCAACATATGATTGAATATATATATAAATGTAATGTATAGTTATACTCCTGTAATAATTTATTTTTTTTTAGTTCATTATAGATATGTGTATATTATACGTATATCCATGGTAACTATAAATACTTACTATAGTTTAGATTATCTGTAATAGACAGAACCATTTTCATTGTTGACACAATCGTCGTTGCCATAATTTCTCTCATTGATATACGGCCGATTGACTGCTTCAACATTACTTCATTTCATTGAAAATTAGGTTTTTATAAAGATTACAGGTACTTTCTTTTTCAACTTACATATACGTCTAAATAAAGTTACAGGGTATTATATATTTTTATTTATGTAATTATTAGGATTTAGGATTTCTCGTGTATATTTGGAGTTATAAAATGTCGGGTATTTAGTCCTAGTTCCAAATTTTGACCTCCTCCCGCAGTAACATTAACGTCAGAAATAATAGCTCAAATTGCAATAATCACAGTAAACAAAAGTTCATGAGCTTTTTATTTTTTTTAACAATTTTTTACGAATACCAATTTAAAAATTATATAGTAGACCAAAGGAATTTAAAATAATAACTTTAAGTAAAAAATATAAATTCAATTAATTTTTAGCATTTCAAATGCAAGTTTCAAATTCAAATTTCAGTAGTAATATCTGAAGTTTGAAAGTCATTTTGACTGCAAGTAAGTTGAGGGTCGATGTTGATGAAGTGGAGTATCAATTATTAAATGAATTTCTTCTTGATTTTCCTTTTTCAGCATCGCTTCAATTAAATGTAACGTTTCATTATGTCACTTCGCCTGATGTACAAGGCAGGAACTTAATGAAATTACTCGTACATTTTTGCGGTTTGTTGATACATTTAAATTTTTGTAAGAAAATTACTCGGTGTATTTTAAAGATATAAACCTATCACATTAATCGCAAGTACTATTTTCTACTTCTTTCTTTCGGAAACATTTTTAAAATAAAGAATCTCGAGATTTTGTGCTCTTTTCCACAAAATCCCGAGATTCTTTATTTTTATTTATTTATTTTTTTTTTTTTCTGTTTTAGTTTTAGTTGACAATTTACATACATGGCATTTTTCCCTTTTTCCTGTCTAACAAATTTTTTTTCCGGAAACATTTGATATTCTGAACTGAAAATATTTTTTCATCTTCAATTTAATTTCACCAGTTGCAAACATCTTGAAAAATGTTGTATACTTGCTCGTGTTACACCTCTTTTCAAGATTGCACCTATGCCATAGGCGGTGGCATAGGAATTGCCATTAAGCGTTGGAAATCCTAAAATCTAGTAAAGGTAAAAGCAACGAAAATATTTACAAAATGTTAATGGTTATTTTGATAAAAGTAAAGTGTCAGGTAACAATTTATTATTCAAAATAATGTCAAAGTAATAAAAATAATATTGGAGAAATAATTTTCATATTAGCAAAGATTTAGCGGGTTAAAACGTTATTTTTCGATCTCCATTTATTTGATCTAAAAAACTATGACTGTTGGATCCTCATCAGATTTCTGAAAATAATTACCATTAGTATGAATTAATTTGGGAATCTATGTAATCAGTTCTACATGCTCTTCGTATGCGAAAAAAGAAATTGAAAGAGCAGCTATATACTCGCACACCTATTATATATATATATATATTATACGTATACGTATAACTTTATAAACGGAAATGTTAATAAGTTACTATTGAAATATTTGGTTCCTTATAGGATACGAAATGTATACATATATTTCATAACAAATACTAGCTAATTTTTTCCAAAGTGACCAAATTCGGCGAAGATAAAAATAAAAAATCGAAAGTATATTTATATTCCTCGTGAGGTTAGACAGATTAAAGATTTACAATCGCAATAAATCTTTATCGACTACTTAAAATTACTTCAAGTGCTTTTATCTATATTTTTGCGCGTTTTGATATTTTCAATCATCAGTTTAATAATATTGTTTTGAATAATATTTTTAATATAAAATAAGTCATTGTGATTATCGCCGATCAATTTTCATTATTTTTCGTTTATTTTCGCAAGTCCTTGTTTTTCTCCTCGTCAGTATCATGAGTACAAAATTTTAGCAACTTTACGTTCAACTGACCTTATCAGAGGACGATTTATTTTTGTTTATTCCGAAATTATAGTTATTTAACGTATTTTTATTTCGAGATAATTTATATAACGCTATTGATCGCGAATTTAGAGAAAAAATAAAAAAGCAATACTTGACGAAATCGGATAGTTTTAATTACTAATTTTTTACTTCTAACGTAAAAATTCCAAATGTCTTCTTTGGTTGTTAAAAAATTAATAATATAATGTATAGAAAAAAGATATCTAATTATTACATTGTTGAAAGCATTTAGAAGTTCGTACCGAATTTAATTCACAATTGGTTATTGGGCCGTGTTAATGTACAATTAAAAAGTTGTAGTTTGCACGGATTCATGTATTTATATCGACTGCAGCAATACAAAATTATATATATTCCTTTTTTTCCAAATCTGAATCAATTCAAATTGGATGTCTCACTATCTTCTTATACAGGACTTTATCTACTTGTTCTCATGTTAATCTCTTCACACCGACAAAAACTTTATATATATAATAAGTACTATATTAAACGGGCTGTCGAGTTTGTCGAAATTTATCATTTTTATATAATTATTCAAATTGAAGATATAGGTTAAAAAAAATAACATATTTTTCGAATTATAGAAAAGCGAAAAATATTACGATAACATTTGATATTTTTTGTTTTTAACTTTTTTAGGTATAAAAAATAAAATGCATGGAAATGGATTAGACGTGAAAATAAACTCAATTATAACAAAGCGAATTAGTATTAACACTTAATTAAATTATATGCATTTTAATCCGTCTTAATTCAAAATAAACTAATTTTAAACGTAGTAATGATTATTTTTTGGATTAATATGTATTGATGAAAAGCATTGAATCGGTGATGGGCCAATTAGCCGTAGAAGGGCAGAAAAGAGCCGTAAGAAAAAAAAAAAAAAAAAAAAAAAAAAAAAAAAAAAAAAAAGTGTTCAAGTATATGAATACGATATCATTTTGTTATAATTGAATTATAGTTTTTTACTCCAATTCAATGCATTTACGAAAATAAGATCAACAAATTTTGTTCCGTGTACATAATTTTCGGTATAGATATTCAATTAAATTTACTATAAAATATGTTGTTTTTGGTATTTTGTGAATTTGAACGCAATATACAGGTATAATTTTTCAGCTTCACTTTTACGTCTCAAGTTTTATTCTTGTATTTCATTTATACAGGCTATATCGATCTGGAAAAAATGTACGTAACGCCTGAAGACGATAAATGGTTACATAAGAAGAAAAGGTTCGTCCGTCAACCCGGCGTGCGATAAGATTTGAAACTCGCAGATTAACAATGTAGCAATAAAAAACGCTCAAAATCAACACATCAAATATATATATAAAACCTGACGAGAGAAAAAATAAATATCACAAGTTGGTCGTCGGCATCAAAATTATGCCGAAAATGATGTGGAAAAAATATAAAAATCATTCGTAAATCATATATTGGAAAGTCGGTGCAAATAAGTATTAACATATAGGCTGAATGAATTTCAGATTGCACAAGATGGAAAAATAATTTAAAGTCAAATTTTCATTTATTACTTTTGTAAAACTATATTGTAAATTTAGAATATATTAAATAAAAATAATGTATATATATTATTTAGCAATTAATTATAATATTGTCTTCTTCTGTCTTTCTATCTTCTATCCTTAATATTCATAATATAAAATTTAAAGCAAAAATTACTTTGTTATAATTGATATATATACACAATGAACCCTGATGATATCAATAAAATAATTGGCAAATGTGACAGACTATATATACAGGGTGTCTCATTTTAGTCACACCACCGGAATTTTGCGATAGGGAAAAATTATCTAGACAAAAGTTAAAGGGGTTGGACGGGGTCATCCAATGGTACCAATGAGCTTGACCTTGAACTCGATTTTCAAGGTTATTTCAAGGTCAAGGTGATTTGTTTTTTTTTAAACGTGAATACCTACTTTTGACCACGGATTTGAAGAGTGAAAAATTGTACGTTCAAAACGATATTTTCAACAAGGTCGAGTACAACATGGCAAGGTCGAATGAAGGTAAAATTTGCGAAAATTGTTAAATTATGGCGGATGTTAGCTCGGCCTAGAGGTTGGTTGGAAACAGCATAATATTTCGGAAGAAAAATGTCAGGGATGGAGAGAACCACCTTCTGGTACCATTCACCTTGATATTGGACTTTATTTTTAAGGTTATTCAACAATTTTCACATTCATTTATTAGATCTTGTTATGATCTTGCTGAAAATATAACGTAAAATTTTCCGCTCTTTTCAAATCCGAGATCAAAAGTAGATCGAGTCCCGATTTCAAAAAAAAAAAACACTTTGACCTTGAAATAACCGTGACAATCGAGTTCAAGGTCACGCTCCTTGGTACCAATGGATGACTCCCTCCATCCTCTTCAACTTTTGTCTGGATCATTTTTTTATATCTTGCTTAGATTTAGCAAAATTAATTGGGCCGATTAAAGTGAGACACCCTGTACATATATTTATATATACACGCAAAAACATATACGTATGCTGAAATGTTGAAATGCCGTTATATTTCAGCAGATTCTGGCATATTTGGTTTTCCGGGTGAATTATTTTTCCAAACGCAATTCTCGACCTAGGTCATTTAGGTTGAAATATCCCTGGTCATGAATTTCGTATTCTCAAATTTTTAGTCATAATATTTACGAAGCAAAACATCGCATATATATATCAGATCAATATTTACGGTTACGAATCAAGGTTTTCAAAATATTTGTGTGCTATATTTATAGGAAGCTATAAATTTAAATACATATATATATATAAAATATAGTTTTTAAAGTACATATTTCATGTTTTATTTGTTCAAAATTTATAATTATTATTGTTATTATTGTAAAATTGTAAAAATTTTTTTTTCAGAAAACTTGTTTATTTTTTGTTCACCAATTCAGATTATTATTTTTGCAAAAAAGAAACAAGATTTAGAAAATAATAACCATTTTTATTTGGATTTGCACTTTGTAATTCAAAGTTCATTCAAGTATGAAGGATAGAACAATTATTAATTAAATGATTAAAAAATGTTTTACGATTTTATTTGTAATTTATTTTCATTCAATTCATGTAAACCATAATTTTTCAATTTTTAAAATTTAGTTAATTGGAGAAAAAAATGTATGATCAACAGGTTGGGTATAAATGAAGAGCCATAAATTACATTTCTTACATTTATTTATGAAGATCTACTCCATTTACAAATGCATAAATGCTACAGTCCTACAGTTGTCAATATACAAAAATGATTAATGTGTCAAGGAATGATTTTAATGAAAATATGTTCCATTCTTACAATAATGAAATGTAATACTTCTTAGAATATTTGGTATTTTGAACACTGGATCTTCACACTCTAGAATATAAAAGGAACTGGCAATGCAACACTTAAAACTATAAGTAGAACTGTAAGAACTCAGTCATAGAATTTTACTTCTTCGCTTTCTTAGCAGCTTGGTTTTCACTCTCACGAATAGCTGGTTTGCCTGTCTGCTGAATGGGAATTGGACGTTCATCATCCATTACCATCGGCTGTTCCTTGCGGGGAGCAACGATGCTTAGAACACCATCCGAAGACAAGTGAGAGCTCACTTTATCGATATCACATTGATCTGGGATCAGATACTTGCGGATAAATTGCCTGGAAATTGTGCCATGGTTATCTTTCTTCTCTTCGTGTTTACCTGTAATACAAATAACCATTCGCATATTAGTATTGAAATAATGAAAAGTATTTACGATAGCCAACATTAATCAAAATATAAATTTTAAATTGGATAAAAATATTTTAATAAATTGAATTGAAAATCTTACCTTCAACAACGACACATTTGTCGACGACTTTGACAGTAATTTCTTCAGGCGTAAAGTGTTGGACATCCAAGCCTACTTCAAACTTGTCCTTGTCGCATTTCACTGTAGATTTTCCACCACCTTCTGAAAGGCGCGACAATTCTGCCCATGGTCTGTAATATCCTTGCGGAGTCCTCATCAATGATCTGGAACGAGGATGGCACAAGTGATCCATCAGGCTAGGACTCAAAAGGTGCTCAGGATTAAGACCATGTCCAAAATCTTGATCGAACAGGCTGTGTGGCCTTTCGAGATCTTCCCACCAGTTGGAAAATAACAGTGGAACAAGAGACATCTTTGCACTTCTGAAAAATAATTTATAAAATTATTTATATTACTATCATTTTATACATACATACATTTTATATAATTTATTTGCTCCGCTTTTAAAATTTATGTCAAAAAAATGAAAATGTCTATAAATTGTGCAAATATCTGAACAAATAATTACTCTTTATCCTAAAAAAATTAATTTAAAAATATTTGATATAATGAATTTAATTCATTAACAGATATGTAATAAGTTTTTTAGAAGAAATGATTCATTAACAAATTACTACAACTGTAAAAACTAGAACATTCAGGTAAACTTTTAGAACTACATAATAATGCATTTAATTAAATTTATTTAAATTTTTTTTGAAATCTAAATTAATTAAATTAAGAGTTTGAAAATAAAATATATATATATACACACACACATTGGTCTTTATCAATCAATTGGTCCTTCAAACCCCTTTGTGACTTGACCCTGACTATACTATAGCCCAATAAAGAAGCTATATATACATATTGTATCAGACAATGGTGTCCCAAGTTTAGACATGAAATTATTAAAATCTCAGAAAGTGTCTACATTTCTGTATACTGATACTTGAATAAACCGATATAAAATAACACAGAAAATTTATATCTTTATGAATTACGAATAAAATTATACAAAGTAAAATGTTCCGAGCATTATATTAATTTCTTTATATACATAATTACGATTTTCTTTTTGGAGATATAAATTTTTATGACGAGTTAAGATGAAAATAAATCATTAAAAGTGAATTGATATTTAAAATTAAATTATACAAAATTTATCAAACATTTATAAAGTTCTTGATAATTTATTTAAACGATATTCGAGTATGCATGTGAATATATAACAGATTAAGAAAATATTGCAAATTAAGTTTTCCAATATAAAAATTTAATTATGGTATTATATGGTACCACTAATAAAAAATATAAAATCCACGATAAAATTAAAAAAATTGAATAAATTTCGATTAAGGTGAACATATGCAATAAATTATTTGGTTAGTTTGCAAAAAATCCGATTTCTTCGTTTTTTTCTACGTGGCCGAAGTGACCTTCACACAAATCTCGCGAAATTTAGCAAAATTTTAATAAAGACATAAAATTGAGAAATATAGGATTAAGATGTAATTTACACCGTTAATTACAATGGTTAATCAAAATCAAGGGGAATAAATTAATTATCTTACCTTAGATAAACTTCGAATTGATATATCTAGCCGGTAAGCCGGGTCGCGAATTAATTCTGAACTACACAAAGGCGTTAACGCTTCTGCTGCTCAAACTGAACTGTACCGGTCGTTGCTAAGGGGCCGCCATTTATACACAACCCTCGGATTCTAGATTTTTCCCGACCATGCGCGAAATTTTCAAAGGCTTCTATTGTTTTCTTTTGTTAAAAAACAGTTATTTTTTAAGCAGAACATCTCGTATTCGTAAATGTCGACTTCTACTGCTTTCTATACTTTTATTTCGTACACATTTTAAAAAGAATTTATAACTGCAGTTAGTAAAACTTGACGAAATTGAAACACAATAAGCTGAATGTGCGTTTGCGAGTTTGCGCGGATAAATTTTATAATGTACAATGTATGTATTTTTCTTATAAATACATTGTATATATTTTAAAATATTTGTAGGAAATTGCATAATTATAACACAATATTTACTATTTTCTACTTCTGAATTGTGTCTTTCAAATCTTTTTCCAGAAAATGCATTTTTTATAAATTCGATTTCGAAATTTAACTTATATATAAAGCAAATTTATTGATAAATTCAAAAAGGTATTGTATAAAAAACAGACTATATTGTTTTGCTATATATTTATTGTTATTTTGTACAAAAACACAATATACATGTGTATATAATATATATGTATGTATATATCATATGACCCATATTTACATTTTCATACGACTTCGAGGCGCGTCTCGAAAGTCATCGAAATTTCGATATATATCTCGATGGTTAATCGATCGAATCGAACTTACGTGTAAGTTCGCGAAGTTCTTTTTTTACTCGACTGACCTGTTAAATCGAAATTCAAACGGGGCATACACAATTATGTACATTACATATTTTTATGATGAACTGCAAAATATACATTAGGTATTTACGGAAAAGAAAATAGTACATATATTTGAGCTTTACATTAAAATGCATATTTAAATTCAACATTTATATACATTCTTGAATGTATCAAAAATGTTTGAATTCTTAACCTATATAACATAACGTATAAGTTTTGATCGAAGTCTATATACTACGTCCAATTTTGCGATAAAAGTGGGTCATATATAATATGTGCGTGAGTAAAGAATTTACGTAAATATAAATATATCAACAAATAAAATATTAAACAATAAATTGCATTTCATCAAATAATTGACATTTCGTTTTATATACAATTGTCGAAAATAACATTCTTTAATCAGTTCGACTAAAAGTGATTTTTTATAATTATTAGGACATTTTGTCTGTATATTTTCTGGTACAAAAATTAAATCCTTGAAGAAGTACATATATATGCATACATATATGTATGACACATAGCAAGTGATGATGAATTTTGTATATTTCATGTAGTGAAATACCACAAAATAACATACAAAACAAGCACTTTATTTTAAAATTGAAGATTAAAATGTCAATCTGAAAGGTTTTAGGTATACTTTTAAGTTGAAGAATTGAATTTTATATTAAATGGTTCTAAAAGAATTTAAAATTCATATTTCAATATTCCGATACCTCGTCACCTACCTTATATAGTATTTATCTATGTTCAGTTTTCAGATTTCCACTTTAAAAATATATAATTACCCTGGTAAAAATGGAAGCGTACGGTACGCTTAAAAGTACAAATTCACGCTTATGGAATGCATTGAGTACGCTTAAAATGCAAAAAGAAGCGTGAATTTGCACTTTTAAGCTTACCGGTACCCTTCCATTTTTGCCAGGGTAATATAATACTAATTACATTTTATTTATTTTATTGGCATAAAAATAAACTTTATATTTGTATAATTTAATAATATAATGCATGGCACAATACTATTCAAACAAAACTATTAATATATATATATATATATTTTTTTTTTGTTATATATATATATATAAAGTATGCATAGGGAAACCCATGTTGAAGAAATGCTAGCTGTAATTAAATGAAATCGTGTCAGTTGCTTGGGTCGTTCACATAAAGCGCGAATAAAGTTTATAATCAGTTTAGGTAAATCATTATTCTATTTCTTAACAACTTCTTTTACCATAAATTTTGAAAAAATGTCACCAAATTGTGTTCCTAATCTATATAGGGATTGATTATTATCGTACAATTATAGTAAATGGGACGATCGGATAAAAATTTATTTTGGCATTCAGTTAATTACGTCTATCATTTGGTTAACATAAAATTTCTATGCGCACATTAAACATATCCATTTTATACTATATATCTTTTCATGTTAACAACTGCAACTTAACAATAACAGTGCAGTCCTATTTTATATTGTTTACATTGCTCCAGATTCGTAATTACTAGTTATTGTTTTATAATTTCTGGTTGATAGTCGGATTGCGTTGCTGCAGTTAATTTTTTTGCATACATATCCAATCTGTCCGTCATCTGTGAATGAAATTTCAAATAAAGATTAACAGAACATTTTGGAAGATGATTGTCTTGAAAAAGTATTATAAATATAGTTGCCATTCTTAGATTATGCAAGAACTGACATGTAAACATTTCCAAAACCAAAAGCTTGTATGAGATCCTCAGCCAAATTAACACTTTCGATCAACATATTTTTGTAAATAATTTGATTTTAGATCTTGTATAATTTAGGCAACCTTATTATACTATTTATTCTTACCCTAAAACCCCAGAAGTCTTTAGTTTGTCTACATAAGTTAAGATCAAGTTCAGCAACAAGAAGTCCATCGCCAGAACGATTCAATCCAGGTGTTCGGGTACCATCAGGGGCAGTAACATAACTTGTACCATAAAAGTGACCAAAATCATGATGAGCCGGGCCACCATTACCAGAAGTAAAGGCATTTGGGAATGTTTCTGTACCAACACGATTAATAGCACATGTGAAATAACTATTAGCAATTGCTGCGCATCTTGCTTCTATAGGCCATAAAGGTTCTGACAGCTTTCCTACCGTAGCTGATGGATTAAAAACAATCTAAAAATTAAAATAATGTAAATAATCTAACTTTAATAACTTGACTTCTTAATCCATTAAATTATAGATACCTCTGCACCATTAATTCCAAACATTGTCCAGTTAAGAGGATGATGGCGACCGTAACAAATGTTAATTGCAATTCGACCATAGGGTGTTTCGAAAACAGGATGGCCTGTATTTCCCTCCATGTAATATGTTGATTCATTGAAATCTCCTACACGGGGTATATGATTTTTTCTGTGTTTACCGAGTACCTTACCATTAGAACCAATGACCACTGCAGTGTTCCAAATTGTATCACCATTAATACTGTCTCTTTCAAGAATTGGTGAAATTATGACCATTTTATATTTTTCTGCAAGCCCTGATAACAGTACAGTCGATGGTCCAGTAATGGCATCTTCTGCAAACTCAATCCAAGGATACTTTTCTCGAGTACAAAAGGCAAATGGCATTGCTAAAATAATACATGTCTTTAAAATAATTTTATGATATTTATTGTGACGCATCAAATATTAAAATAAATTAAATCATATTCCATTAAAGTAAAAATTAAGGTTGTCAACTTTCTGAAACCCCTAACATAGGGATTTACAGTAACCCATCAAATGTACGTATGGATTTGAAAAAACTTGTTTCATCGTTGTGTTTGTTTCATCTTTGGGTCAAAATTAGATAGTCGGTAACCCTAGTAAAAAGCTATACGTACTCCATGCTTCTTGAAAACAAATAATGTTGACACCACATTTTTCAGCATGTTCAACATAAGCCTGAATTTTTGTATGTATTTCTTTTCTTTGATCACTTATAGAATCCGTAGTAGGAAGGACTATCGAATGTTGTATCAATCCTACACGCACAATTCGAGGAGCTCGAAGTTCCTCTGAAAGTGCACCTCCCAATTTCCAACCTTTCAACTCGCATTTAAAGCTTTCATTAATGAACGGTGGTAAATTTAAAGTCCTAAAATATACAATAAATGGCTATAAATCAAGTACTCGGCAATATTAAAAGCAATCGGACAAGGGAAATACTTACTCGATATTTCGTCCATACAGTAGATGCTTCATTTCTACTAATAAACCTCCAGGTAAATTTTCCTCCAAAATTTGATCAAGAGTTGGTTTTTCAGTGTTTGTAGTCATTTTGGAATAAATTTCTTACTAACTTTTCGTATAAAAAAAAGAGATCAATTTTAAGTATAATGCATGAACGCAGTATAGATTATAATTGGTAAACAAGATAAAATTGAGTACAGAGATAAAATTCATAGCATCTCTTATAATCTTAATAGTAAGATAATTTAAGTTTACAAAGTTATTACAAAATAAAATTTATAAAAATAATAAATATATAAAATTATAATTATTCCATTTAATTTTAAAAGTATATTAGTATATGTTTTAAGTATTTATATACTTACATACATGTAATGTGTTTTTCACAATAAGTCTTCAAAACGTTGACTGTTTACTATTTTGTGCTGAAAAGATCAAAAAATCCCGGAAAAGAATATTATAGGACAGGCGAAATTACTATAAGAAATTATATTTGAGAACTATAGTTTTTGTATTTCCTACATCTTTTTCGCTCGCATTATAGTATTTATTAATAATGGACAGTAAATTTGAATTCAGTTTCTTTACTATAAAGTCGGAGCAGACTATTATATATATAGTAGCTGTAGTTTCATTACTAATCGTTTACATTGCAACATCAGAACTTAAAAGGACAGTATAAGACTTTGTACATATACACAGCTTTTAAATGGAAAGTTTTCAGGTTATGTCCAAGGTCATTCCAATTTAAAATACACACTAGACGAGTCGAATTAACCAATTTAAATACTCTTTAAAAAAATTCATCATTATATTCAAGATTATGCTCTTTCTTATCCCTTGCAATTCATTATAAAGTATACATTTCAATAAGCTCGGATTTAAATGTAAATTAATGACCATATTTATAAACGCAATTTTAAAAAATCTTTATTTAAAGTAGATGAAGTAGACCAACACAATTGAATTCCTTATTTATCTTCTCGCTATATGCTCGGACGACTTTCTCTCGTTTTCATTCACAACTGTCATTTGTGGAACTCAATCCCACAATTAATTATACATTTATTTTAAAACTATATGTACTCAACGCGTCGTATTTATAACCCCAAAAAAACATTTATATGTAAAAAAATTCGCCAAGTTCTCATTACGCCTACTATAAATTAGATTCTGTGATACCACAAAAAATCATGAAATCGTGTAATATGGCCAAAGTTCCTTCTAATGAAAGAAAACAAATTAACGCAATACAAATTATCTTACCAAAATAACAAATATTTTAAAACAAATTCCTCAATAATACCTACGGAATGTATTGCCAATTTTATCTTTTTTATTTTTTTCTTTTATCTTTTTATATCTATGTTTTCAAATATGTTCTTCTGAATTAATAACGAAAAACATTTGACTCCTTTGAAAGTTAGATAGCATCATATATTGAATTATAAAAGAATATGCTTTAAATATTGACGTTAATATGTTTCAAAACGAAAAGAAAATTAGAAATAATTCAAGTAATATTTCACATGCCATAGTTGTTGAGACATTTTCTATCAATTATATTCCAAAATATAATAATTTCTGAATATATTTTTTAAGGATGTACATTTTTCAAAATATTTATTTTTTACATCAAAAAAACAATCGATAGAAATAAATAAAAAATTTTAAATCCGTTAAAGTGAATTTACAGGCTTTTTTCTTGGCAACCCTAAATATATTTATACAATGTCATCTATTCCAGGTCTACGGTCTACGTATATATATATATATTATATTATTGTAGTAACCCCTCTATAACAGTTCCGATGGGTGCGATGCTCCCCTTTGTGCTCCGTTTGCGTTCAGCAGTGATTCGGTTTCAAACATTATATTCCGACCGTTTTATCTCCCCTTCCACCCTTTTCCACCATCATATATAACTTAGATATTCTACAACGATTTCGCATCTTTATCCATTAAAAAAGCAGGTAGCAACTCTTGCGCCTGTATATGTGCATCTATTGTTAGCATTATATATATATATGTTCTGTACCGTTCACCTTTTTAAATCGCTCTCTAAAGTTTTCGTTGTTGCCATATATATATATATATATACGAATAACTCCAAAAGTAAGTTACGTTGTTATTTTCTTAGTTTAGCATAAGAACAAAAAGAAAATTATTGTAAAGAGTCATCGAAATTTTGAAACAATCATTTCTTTCGAAAGTTAGGAAAATTGGAATTCAAATTATTTAAAATATAATTCTGTTCTTTTATGATTTTGTATTAGAAATGTATTATTACTATATAGTAAGTAGAAAAGGATTGAAAAGTAGAAACTTTCAATAAAAATGATTAAAAAGGATAGAATGGTTTCATTTTCTTAATAACGGATACTTATATGAATCTTTGTGAATTCAAGTTTTGATGTTTTAATCGTTTCTTATTTTACTGTGTAAAACGGGCACGAATGTTTGAGCATCAAATATATAAATATATACTTGTTTTCTATGAAAAAAGTTTAGAATAGTAAATTTGTGAGCTTATTTGTGAATAAAATGACAATGTTTGTAGAACATATATATATTTGTTGTACTAGCTGATAGTTTGTTTTTACACGGTAATATATAAAGTAATAAAAATTCACTGTTTATTTTTTATAATAATTCATAATATATAGCTCTACTTCTTTAAAAAGTGGTCTTAAAATTACTGGTATGTTTCAAATCACATTTACACACTATAAAAAAAAAATACTTAAATGATTACGTCTTAAAATCGCCAATGTATATAGTGCATAAGTCTGTCATTGTTTAAGAGGGCTTGTTTACATTACAATTTAATTTCAGTCAAGTTCTTTCTATATTTGATCGTGGTATGCAAGATACATCGGACCTAAAAATACAATTTTAAAAATCACTCGACTTATATTGCCATTTAATACCCCCCCCCCCCCTCCCCATAGTGTTCAAAACATTCAAACTTCGAACTTTTTTTTAATAAAAATGAGCTCCTTACATATTAATTACATGTATACTTTATTTGTAGTTTACTTATAGAGTGTCTTAGCGATAGATTGTGGAAAAAGAACAATCACATTTATCATAGTCAGATTTTGATAATTACACTTAATAAGAGTGCATAGTATTTTTATTTTCATTCAAAGTGTCTGAACAGTTTTTATTACATCAGTCCATCAGTTAAAAAAAAAAAAACAGGATGCAAATGATCACATTAAAATCTTCTGCTTTATAAAAATGCTTTTCTTATAAAAATCTGTGATGTATTCTGCATCTTTTTACCATGATTTTTAAGTTTGTAAAGAGTATTTCATCCCAGTATTTTTGAGCTTTCAGAGCTTTCAAAGGTGAGCAAAAAAATAGATAGCGTATATCAATCTGCGTTCCGTTATTAGTATTTTTGTCGATAAGTATTATTCATAAAAGCATATGTGACATTTCTAAAGAAAAAATAGATATGAACATGATTAGTTTCCAATTCAATGCTTCAATTGCTTCTCAACGACTTGAGGCTCGTAATCTGGTTTCACTACTTCGGCCAGGGCTTGGGCATATAGATCCAATCTTGCCGTCATCTGTAACAATAGTAAATATAATGGCTTTTTGCTGGTATACCTCGAATAAATTTGTCGAATAAAAAGCATCTTTGATTTCACTTTTCTTAAAAAATCTGTATAGATAATTCGTATTAGACGTTTCGTATTAATTAGACATTCGTATTAGAAATGAGAAAAGGATTAATTTTTTCATTCTTACCCTGAATCCCCAGAAATCTTTTGTTTGTCTGCATAAATTGAGATCAAGTTCTGCAACAAGAAGTCCATCGTTAACACGACTGAGACCGGGTGTTCGCGTACCATCGGGAGCAGTTACGTAGCTCGATCCATAGAAAAGACCCAAATCCTTATGAGGTACACCTCCATCACCAGACGTGAAGGGATTTGGATATACTTCGGTACCAACACGATTGATGGCACACGTGAAACAGCCATTGGCAATCGCAGCGTTTCTGGCTTCAATTGGCCAGATGTGCTCCGACAACGCAGCTACCGTCGCGGAAGGATTGAATATGATCTGAAAATATGGTAAGATCAGAATCAGATTGGTTTAGTAACGTTCATTATATAAGTAATTTGATATTTTAATGGCATTTGATTTCAATGAATAAAGAAGATATTTTTAAGTCAAGGAGAGCATTTATGGTTGATCCAATTGCCATGTTGGCGAGGTGAGGATGTACATTTCAAATGGGTAATTATTTTTTGAGTGAAGATGATTTTGGATGATTTTGGAAACAGGAAATACCAAGGTACGCGAAACTTAGTGAATTATATTTTTAGTGGGTATTTTAGACAGTTAGAAAGACAATAGTGATTAAATTTTTTGCTTATTTTTTTTTTCTTTTTTTTTTTTTTGCTTATTCAATTTTCGAGAACGAGAAATGATGGATATTCAAAGTCGAATAACTCGAACTGAAAAATTTCCTTTTCATCGAGCCTATTTCATCAATTTTTTTTTTAAATATCTCCAAAAGAAGGCCAGTAGGTATATTTTTATGGATCTTCTGATCAGAGTTACAGTTGATAAAAAAAAAAGTAATGAAATTTCACAGAATAGTCCATTTAAGGAACGGCACAAAAAATATTTTTTCAAAGGGCCACCGTATTACAGTAAATATTACTTTTATAAAAATGATCTACCTCTGCTCCATTTAAAGCAAACATCATCCAGTTGAGAGGATGATGGCGACCATAGCAGATATTGATACCAATACGTCCAAAAGGCGTTTGGAATACCGGGTGGCCTCCAGTGCCTTCCATGTAATACGTCGATTCGTTAAAATCTGCTTTGCGGGGTATGTGATTCTTTCTGTGTTTTCCAATTACTTCGCCATCATTTCCGATCACAACGCATGTATTCCACAAAACATCACCGTGGACAGTGTCCCTCTCCAAAATAGGCGAAATGATCACCATATTATGACGTTTAGCGAGTTTAGATAGCATCAATGTCGTTGGACCCTTGTACGCATCTTCGGCGAACTCGGTCCAGGGTTGCTTTTCGCGAGTGCAGAAGGCCATTGGCATTGCTGGAGTCACGTATAAAAAATATATTTAATTGTTATTGTCCTAAAACATTTTTTAACTATTTTTTTTTTAAGCAAATAGAAATATTCTGTTTTAAAATGTAAAGTACTCTAACATTGATTTAGACTCGTAAAAAAGGTGTTCAAGTATAAATTTTGCAATTTATGCAGTTAAAATTTGGTATTCAAAATCGACTGGTTTGTATTATTGTCGGAAAAAGAAGTATCGTTAGAAGGCCATACTACAACTGTCAAAACCATTCAACTTACTCCAACATTCCTGGAAGCAAATTATATTTACGCCGCACTGGGCTGCATGTTCGATGTATTTAGTCACTTTTTTATGGATTTCTTGTCTCTGCTGATTGATAGGATCGGTAGTCGGTGATACGATTGAGTGTTGTATCAATCCTACGCGAACAATTCGCGGCGGTCTTTGCTGTTCGGGTTTTGCACCGCCCAATCTCCATCCTTGAAGGTCAAATTTTGCACCTTTTTCAAAGGATGGCAAATTAAGGTTGCTGAAAGTTAAGGTTTTGAGTAATTCGTGAATACGTCAGTATAATTTAGAAATAAAAATTGTGATACTTTTTATCGGATATCACATAATGTACTTTTATCATATGCATATTGTGCTTGCGTGTAATGTACATTGGACGTTCATAACGCACAGAAGATGGACGTACAAGTGATGCGTGACATAAGTAGAATAATGGAGTTTCTCATCCGAGAGATTAGAAAATCCATTTTCTGCACGTGTTGCATAAAATATCGTGAGCTCCACAGGGGTGGGTGTATATACTAAGAAATAATCGTATAAAATTCTCACCACTATCGTCAGTGAGTCGTCTGCGAATAATATTGCGGTAAAAAAAATAAGTAGTCCCTACCTCCGCTCCCTTAGAGCATACAAACCAGCACAATCTTAACACAATTTATCTTATATGATAAAATAAATAATGAACAAGTCAATTTATAAGGGAAATTTAATTTCTTATATAGTGTGATTAGACTAAAAACAAAATGATGAATGCAGATTATTCGTGATCGTGAAATAAATAGTATACTTATAAGCCCTTATAAGACATGTATTTAGTAGTATAAATATCCAACGTTGAGGACAGGAGATCTAAAATGCAACTACATTAAATAAAAGTTTAGAAATCTGAACAAAAATTAATGAAAACTAAAGAACATTATAAACATAGTATATAATAAAACAAATAATAAAATCGAAATTAAAAAATTAAAAAAACAATGGTGTATACTATATAGAAAAGTGATAAGTAGTACAAACGATGTTAAAAAAAATATGATGAAAGTCATCGAAAAATAGTAGAAAAGAAAAATGTTATAAAAATCGTTAAGACTGTACAAACAGTAAAATTATCAGAGACCGCCAGCGTGACAAAAATATACAAAAAAAAAAAAAAAAAAAAAAAAAAAAAAAAAAAAAAAAAAATGAAAATTATTTACCTGACCAAAAAGTATAAAAATCGAAAATAGTTAAACAGAAACCGAAATACAATATTATAATTGACAATAAGTAAATACGTAATAATAATAAGTATATAAGTATTGACATAAATTATATTGGATTTTTTAAATTCTATTTTACAACATAAATATTTAATAAAAATAGGTCGAAGTAAAAGTGAAGTTGATTAAAACAAATAACAGTTGAGATCGAAAAGTAAATTGTTGAAATTTTACAGATAAAAATTAATAAAAAAGTATAGAAAGTTATAATACTGGAAGAAACCTAGAACAATTTGAAAGAGTTGTCATAAATTGAAAAAACTAAACATTAAAAAACTAAAAAATTGAAAAAAAGAAAAATTTGCTTAAAATATCGTCAAACGTTAATAACGCATGACAAAATGACAAAACCGACAAGGGTCAACAAATTTTGATAAAAACTGAAAAAAAGTAAATTAAAAACAAAATCAGAGATTATATTTAAAAAACATTGATAAACTGGATAAAGAGACATTTAAAAGCAACGATTAATCCTCATAAAAAACGATAATAATAAACATTGGCATAAATCAATTAAAATGACGAAAGCTTACAAAAACAAATGTAAAAAGAAGCAGAACAGAAACTATTATATTGTTAAAATGTTAGATGAAAGAGAAAATTACCACTAACATTGGTGAAATATTGTGAAAAGCAATAAAAACTAGGGGCTTCGCCCCTGCGGCCTTCGGCCGCCAACCCCACCGGGGGCTCCGCCCCCTGGACCCCTGGCGCGCTATCGCGCGAAGCTCGC
>JAPYZR010000992.1:0-24874 GCA_030522945.1 Trichopria nigra
AATTTTTACGCGATAATAAAAAAAATACCTTCATGTTGTCTAGGAATAGACGAAGAGAATGAGTGGTCAATTTTAAAAATCGGTCGAATAGATTTCCACTAAAAATTTCCAAAATCGAAGAATCGGAAAAATTTTTATTGGTAAATTCAATACTTCGCCCGCCTTGCGTCAGGCGAAGTAATTAAATAAATTACAACAATTGATCAAATTCATTAACAATGGATGAATATGAAATTGTATTAATAAAATTAAATGGAAAATATAATGACACTCGAAATGGAAAAACATTCAAGAAAAAAGTCTAGTAACAAAAAAATAGTAATGAAATGGCGACAAAAATGTTAAATACCGATAAATGTCAGTAAAAATGAAAGAAAACTCGATCAAAGTTGGTAAATTTTTGGAAAATTGATGAAATTGTCGAAAGATGAATAAGAATAAGAGAAAGGTATGCAAGAGTGAACGCGAATGAAAAAAAGTAAGTAAAAGTAAATAAAAATAAAAGTGAGAAATTTTATAGACAAATTAAGTGAATAACAGTAGGGAAAAATTGTCAATTTTATTTTAAAATTGACAATTACAATTGGAAAATTGAAATAATAACCACATCGCTTAAATGAACAAAAATGGTGTAACAAAGATATACTTTTTGTCATATTGTTAAATATGAATTGCGTTCTTAGGGTCGTGACGATACAATTAAGTAAAGAATAATACTTCCTAGTTACAAAATATACCGGAATATCGACCCCCCGAATACGCGGGAGGTCTTAATAAATATTGTCGAATCACGCGGAAAGGGAAAGTGACATTTTCTCGTAATCTAGATTGAAACTGCGAGCAATTATATCGAAGGCTCAATCATGGCCATTATAAGAGCACCGTGTAATTTTATGCAACACCTTCGAATCGAAATGCGACTTGCGTCGTTTTGCAACTTCTTTATTGTTGTTGCTATATATTGGAACACAAGAATAATATCGTGGAATTATTTACAAGCGTAAAAAATATATAATGAGCGAAGGCATGAGATTGTTCTCCATTATTAGTTTCTATCGTTATATACATTTGCGTCCACTCGCATTAGTAATTGATGTATGCAGCGACATCATTTATCGCATTATTTATGGAACGTGCTCTTGCGCATGCGTGACCTTATAGTAATTGACAATTTTAATGATAATTACTGTATATTAGTTTAGTATACTATATATAGTATTACATGTAAAATTTAGTAACTTATTGTTAATTTCTAACTCTACTTATGTCCTAACGTTCATTTTTATTTTATCATCTTATTTCTATAGATCGAGTTATGGGGGTATCATCTGCAAAGATTATGATCCCTGCAATAATGAAGCCTCGAGAATAAGGTGTTTGTAACTATGATAAACATCAGTCCCAACTTATTATTTTTAGATTTTTACTTAGACAGAAAATATAATGAAAATTACATCTTCTTTTGAAATATCCCTGGATATTCTTGGATAATTTAGTTATTCACTGTCTAGTTTGTCGACAATATATCTGACCAGTTTCCTGTTGGAAATGTAACATTTTTGCAACATTTAGGATGACTTATACCCAAGCAGTTCAATTTCTGCCTATCTCCTGTCTCATATCATCATATTATCTTATAATTAAAATAATAATTTTCTTTTTTCATGATCCGTGTTCTATGAATTTATTTTAAACCTTTATTAATATGGCCATTACAGTTCCTTGTTTATAATCGATGGAATATATTAAATTAAGTTTGACAGAGATGCCAAACTTTCATCAAGCCTAACGTTTCGACCTTTTGTAGGTCCTCCTCAGAGGCATCATGTATGAGTCAAAATAAATTATAGACTATAAAGATTGTCAAACTAAATTTAATACATTCCATCGATTATAAACAAGGAACTGTAATGACTTTGTTCATAAGTTTCATTGCTTTCTTATTTCCTCGTATTATCACCATCTACATTATTATTGTCATTAAACCTTTCTCAAATATCATTTTTATCAGCATAGACATGTGGGGGTTTGTTCGGCATCTTCTTCTTTATATGTGACAGGATTGCTGACCTCTACCTCATCTTCTCCAATATTTACGTTTGAAAAAAATCATTTCCATTTCAGTGTTTTATTATTTTTTATTAAATTATGAAAGAAAATAATACGAGATAAATGATACATTTTTAACACACATTTTAATACAAATATTAAAATAATTAATCTGTTTTACAATTAATTTAATTTTAATTAATTAATTTATTTCGTCAGTGTAATAATTGTTCATTTTTGTACAATAATAAAATAATGGTATCATCAAAAGAAAACATGGAAAATTACCTCTGCATTATATATGTAATATAATATTTCACAAATATACCTGAATTATTTTGGGACCGCATGAGAATTATTGTTACTTCCTTCTAAATTTAAATTATGCTTTTGTTTTTCGCAATTTTGAATTCGTTGTCGATTGTGTTGACGACGTTTCAATTCATTATTAATTTTATAAAATTAATATCATCGATGTCGTCAATTCAAAACCTAAAAAGTGAGAATGGAGCTTTTTACCATCTGTAATTGTGCATTGACATCGAAAAATGACAAAAATTAACAACGAAAACGTAAAAATAAAACGAAATGTCAAAAAGATAAAAAAAAGTCGATAGAAACTAACAAAGTATAAAAACAGAAAGTGTATATATACAGAAAAGAAACATTGTTTCGTTTCCATATATACTTTCGCACGCGGATGCGTTACTAACTTGTACATCTGCTAATTACACTCGTATCAATCTTCGATCTTCAATCTTTAGATCGCTAAAAATATGTATACGTATAATTTCATGAAAAGTAATGTGCAGCGCGAAGAAATGATTTACAGAAATGCATCGAAGCCTGATTGCGCAATGGATCCAAATCGGGTTTCCGCGCACGCATCGAAAATTGAAATTAATAAGCATTTGCCAGAACGAATAATAATTCTCTAATCTGTACCTATGTAGTTATAGATCTGTAATGGGAAAGTGTTTTGATGCTTTTCGATCGAAAAAATGGTCCATCGCCAGACAGCAAGGTAATGAGTTAAATATGAGGCTGCTACAGTGAGAAAGTGGAATTTGATCGATGACGTTACAGCCAATTTTTGTAGTGTCTTTTTATAGTTATCGAGTTCCTACATACATATTATTCTAGTATATTATATATGAATCAACTTGGAATACGTGCGCGGCCATTAGTTTTATTAGATTTAATAAGTTGTTTTGTTACGGACAAGGGGAGAAAGTGATTTCTGAAATATCACTTATTCAAATCGTTTGTGTGTAACTCTCGTTATATAAACGGCAGTTGTATTTTCATAATTGTCCGATTTTTATGCGAGAGTGTGACGATCGATGATAAAAATAGAATCACAAATTTGAAAATTACAAAGGACGAATGAATTGATGGAAATCATTGAAAGATTTGTATAAATATATATTTAATTTATCACTTTCATTATACAAAATAATCATTATATATTTTATAAATTGCGGAGTTATTGTTTGCACAATTTGTCCTATTTTTGTAAAATATAATTTATACATGTTATATAAAAAAATCATTAAATAATATATAAAGAGAATGACAGTTCAACAAAATCTTGAAGAAAATCAAGAAAAAAATAAAAATTGCGATTAAATAAGTTATTTTTTTTATTTTTTTTTTCAAGATTTTGTTGAACTGTCATTCTCTTTACATATTCTTTAATGATTTTATTGTCTTTATCACTGTTTGTTTATTTTTATCAACTGTAATACTGTTATTATATATTTTAATAACTGTAATACTATTATATATTTTATTTAGAATAAAAAAACGGGAAATTTCGAATACTTAAATATTGAAATGTTAAGTGGAGAACAACAAGAAAAAGTTTGATTGTTATCGGCTTGTTTGATACCTTTTATCAACTTTTATTCGTACGCAATTATTTTAATTAAGTTTTCTTCATTTTTCATTATGTCTGACCATTTTCGTCGGTTTTTAAAATTTTTGTAATTATTCTGAAAATTATTGTAAGTTTTTAATATTTAAGTCTGTCGTCAATTTTTCAGCATTTATAGTTTTTATCTATTTTATTCCGAATTTTTTTTTCTTTTTTATGTCAATAAATATCATTACTATACTTTACTTTAATTGTGTTTGTCAAATTTTGAAAAGTTTTAGTTGACTTTTGCGAATTTTTGAAATAGTGGATTTTGCTCTTTTTATTAATCTGTTTTTTCCTTTTTTTTTTAAACAATTTATATATAATATTATAATATAATAATATAATATGTATATTAAATATATAAGTATACACACGTTTTTAGGCATTTGACTGCTACAAGGATATTTAGCAGAAAATTCAGAAAGACAACCTTTCCGGCCGAGTGCCGAAACAAAAATCTGAAATTCACCAATCAGCCTATCAATCCGTTCACTTATGAAAATTAATATCGCGTATTCATAAATTTCTTATCTCCGGCCATTGTCCGTCCATCCAATGTCTTGCAAATATCATTAGATCTTTTCTTTCAAACGCGGTAGCTGGATTTTCTTTGTCTACTGATTTCCGGTTTGATTCGTAGATTAGATGATATATAGTACAGTATAGTAATACTTCTCCAGGGTTCAATTTCTGCGTACTATTAATTTTATAATCATAGATATTCTCATGAGATTTCAGTAATGGACCAGAATATCCATTAGCATTTCTTCCTCCGTTACATTTTCAGTAATTTATTTTGAATGATTCCTACTCGAGTACTTTTTAAATCAATTAATAAGGAAAAAATAAGGATTTGTTAAATCGGCATAGATTTTATAATTGATTTTTAAAATGTTTAATATTCTGTATAATCAATTATTTTTTTTATAATTTCATAACAATTTTAGGAGGATTCGTCTGTATAATGATGCTACGAAATGATCCTTGGATCTTCAATGTTCCCGGCATAGGTTTTTTTTTTTGCAATTTCCCTATGCCATTATATACATCAGTATTGTTTCAGGGGGATGCAATAAGTTTTCATTATTTATAGTCGAATCCATTGAATATATATAATTAATAAATAAAGAGAAAGCAACTAAAATAATGTTTCATTTTGAGGTTCATGATTCGTCAATGATGATGATGCGGAAATGGTACTAAGACTTACCGTTCTCGGCATAGGAGTTTTTTGCAGTTTCCCTATGCCAAGTTACGATCTTTGACGGGAAACAAAGAAGACAACTCCAATAACAATAATTTTGTAATTACGATGATTCGTTTTCGTTTAATAAAAATCGATCCGTTGCGAAAGAATATCATCGATAGACAATTGCACCAAAGAAAAAATAAATAGAAAAACAAATAAATGGAAAGTATAAAATTATCGACGAAATAAAAGAAACGCAATAGATATTTACACAATGCTCGCCGCGTATTACTTCACGTTCATTCATAAATGTGCATCAAAGTAGAAATAGATGAAAAAGAGAACACGAGCGAAGAAAATGGTTTCTCTTACTCAATTTTCATGGACCGTGGAAGGGGTCAGTGAAAAGAAAGCAGATCGACAGGTGGGGCGAATCGGGCTATATCCACGGTGTGCCCCGCATTTGTACCGCAAACGATTTTACCTGAAATCCAATGAAAACGTCATTTACAGTTATATAAAATATGCACCGATCAATTGATGCTGAACTTATTTACCAACTTTGCCCAAACAATCGCGGTGCGCCATAATACATTGCGTAAGAAAATAAGGAGTTGCAAGAAAAAAAGAACAAAGAGAATTGCAACAAAAATATGGAGGTCAGTAAGCGACATAGTCCTGGTGGTGTACCTAATAATTAATAACACAATGACATATATCATCTTTTAATAGAATTAAAATAAATATGATAATGGAGCGAATGAAAGGGAGAAACCGATTGCACAATTCTCTCGTCTGAAGTCAGTCGAGCGTCGGATTTATCTAATGTTGGGCTAACTAGCAAAACAGGAGGTTACTAATCTTTGATTGACAACCCCCTGCCCCAAATCTGTTTTTAACATTCCTTCGATCTCTGCTATAATGCATTCCGAAAAAGTCCTTCGGCGAAGATTTATTAAAATCGACTTTGCGGTTGCACTTTAATTAATGACATTGACAAGGGACATAGTTGTGCAATTTATACAGAATACAATTATCAGTTTTATCGAGAAATGTTAATTACTTTTAAGTGAAATTTATTGGAAATCCATTATTATTCAAGAAATTGTTATATTTTGGTTCGTTAATTTTTTTTCCATTGTTTGAAACTTTTTATTTATATAAGCATTTTTCATAACTTTGTTGACACGATCCTGGTGTTATCGTAATCCGTTATCATTTTCGTTCAATTCCATTCTTATGGCATTTTTTATGGTTTCAAACTTTTTTTTTGTCATTGTTTTTCGTTTTTGTTCGTTTTTTCGATGTTTGCATATTTGGTATTTTTGGTAATTTTTAACGTCAATGTTTCATGTGACTTTTTGCGAATTCTGAAAATTGTTCGTTATTATATATTTATGAACAAATGATTGTTATTAATTATAAATTATATAAAAACAGCTCTGTTAAAATAGAATCTGGTAAAATCATACTTTTCAAAATATTGACAAAAACAAAAAATAAGTCTTATATATTTTGCTTTTATGATCAACTTTGAAAAATTGTCAACAAAAAATTCATCAACTTTTTTCGTCAGTTAAACCTCTTTTATTTTATCAATTTTAATTATAGTGCGTTTCTTTTATCTTTCAATTTTGTTTCATCATCATTGCTATATATGTTTCTTAAATATTATTTTAAGGTTGACAAAAGATTTTTTATATTTTATCAAGTTTCTAATACTTTTGGCTTTTTCATCAATTTTTAATGGTTTTTGTAAACATTCAAATTTGTTTTTACTTCGGTAATATACTGTCATATCAGCATGATATATGGTGACCTCACCTTACAACGTGCTATCATATTACCAGGGGTTGTGCGTCCTCAATGTGGTTTCAAATCACGATCACACGATGAAACACACACAATGGCAGCAATAAACTATCATATAAGGCCAAGACGCGGACTGAACTCACGTGATGATGGCTTCATGCTATCAGAGTATTTACTTTGCAAACTATGTATAAGCTCACGTGATGAAGGCTGTATGCTGTCATACCGGATGGCATATAATTGTCATATTCACGAATTAAGTGTCATGATTCCACGTGTTCTCTATAGTCTGAAAAATGTAAATTTTATATATTTATCTCTATTAGCTTTATAGCTCCTTAATTATTTTTATTATTTTCTTTTCTTAATTTATACCTATAGTATATTATTTATATAGTATAATATATATAAGTATATAGTATATTAATTTTAATTTTAAATCAAACGGAAGCCCGTAAGAGTCTTAAAAAAAGAAAATTTATACTATTCATATATATATATATATATACAATTTTCATATTTTTCTATTATGTTACTTTTAATTGAAATAAAATACTAACAGCTAAATACATTCAAAATAGTTTAAAATATAAAAGTGACTGAATAATTTATACTACATACATATGTGTCGTTTTTATTTCAAAATTATTTATTAAGATATTAAGAGTTTAGATTCCTCAAAAATTACATAAATGATTATACAAATTTATTTGTCTATTAATTTCTATTTCATGGAATTAACAAAAAAAAAAAAAAAAATAAACTTGACAAATCAAAATATATTCCGCAAACGATCAAAAAAAAAAAAATTTTATCAGATTTTGTATATCTCCTATCGTTCTCGAGGTATTTAAGAATTTTGAAAATATTTATTTTTGATTATTCTAAATCACAGAATTTAAAAGTATTGAAAAATGTCACTTGAGCTGATCAGTAATCCAAAGTTATGAACTTCAGTATTAATATACAAAATTATCGAATAATACATGGAATTTACGAATAAAAAAATATTAGCACATGGATTATTTTAATTCCTTATTGGACATAGATGGATATATTACTCCACAAAGATTGCTAATTGATACTCATGTAAAGGAGGGAAGTTTCACTCTTTAAGCGTGACATTTCACTCTGCTTTCTTCGTCTAACCCCAATGTAGAGTGATATTTCACTCCAAGAAATCTAGAGAGTATATATACAATTGAAAAAGAATTGATAATAAGCATTTATAAAATTTCATAAAACCTGATAAGATTTGAGAAGAAACGATAAAATTTGACAGAGCTTTCAATCATTTATATAAAGATATATGAGAATAATTGAAAGGAAGTGACAAAAATTAATAAGAAAGAATAAGAACTGAAGAAAATGTGACAAGATTTGACAATGATTAATGAAAACCCAGTCAGCAAGAAGACCTCTCAAAGAAGTCGTAAAGATATCAGAAAATTTTTCTGACTTGTTAAGAAAGCTCTAAACGATATCAGAAATATATCATGAAGCGGTCAGATGACCCACTTAAAGATGACATTTTGGTAATATCGTAAAGTCCTCTTTAAGATCTCTTTATGATCACGACTCATCGAAAATCACTAAAACGACTTCTTTCTGATCACATTCTGATCTCATATTAGCACATCTTAAATATATCAAAAATTAGGACCACATTATGAGGACTATCTGAAGGTTCTACTGTCTGTGAATCATTTCTATTCGTTATCGATTATCTGAAAATGAATCCAGATTTCCCGGAAAACAAACTTGTTAAATATATCATTGCCATTATATTTTCTACGATAAAAATTGAAGGTGTGACGCACAATTGTTTTAGTTTACTCGTTGAATTCATGAATTCAACCTAACCTGATTATATATTCTGAGTACAACCTAAAATATCCGATTTTCAGGTAGGGAATCAAGATAAACGCTGTTTTTTCAAGCCCGTGTAATCTATTTTGAAAAAGAAGTGAACATACGATTGTTTCACCATTTTCATCGGTTTATTCAAACTTTTTGTTATTTTCATCTTTTGTTATCTTTTTTTATCTTTTTTGTCTTCTTTATCTTTAATGTCAACGTTGTTCTTTATAACTTTCTTCAACCGTTGATAACTTTCATGAATGCCCGTCAATTATACCGTCAACATTTGCCAACAGTTATCAATGTTGTCAACGAATATCAACTTTTGACAATTTTTAATTTTTCAACTGGTATCAACTTTTTCTTTGTCTTTCTTACTAAGTTTTCAGGATGTTCATAAACTGTAACCTGTCTTTAAGAATGTTTAAATCATCTTCTGTCATTTTTTTATTATTTTCAACAGTTTTTTGCAGGACTTAGCATCAATTCTACTTCCATTTTTTATCTCTTCATTTTCGCTCTAGTATTCTTTTATCAATTTTACTGTAATTCTTTTTTTACAATCCTGGAAATCTCTTTAAATATTGTCATGTCCCAAAGAGAAATATAACCAAAAAAATAAAAACAATGCTGTAAAAATGAACTTTCATGGTAATCCATGTTGATGACCCTGCAAACATTGAAGGTAATTGATGTTACGCAACATTTACATCATATATTGTTACTCGTTACGTAAATGTTACATAGTTTTTACATGATTGTTACGTAATTGTCAGAATTGCGGTCTTGCTGGGTAGTAAATGATAAAGATGAATTGCCTTCTTTTTGCTGTCTTTTGATAATAAAACTTCTCATCCAAGAATATAGTAAGACAGAATTTAGACTGCAAAAAGTTGGTCATATATAAAAAGTTTTTCGTATAGTCATTTTTTTGAGATGAAAATGTATATGGCATAAGAAGAAATATGGAAAATGTCCTGAAGAAAAAAATTCATCATAGACATGCACGCATACAGCAACGCATATAAAATGGCGCAGTCGATAAAATTATACTATATGAAAATGTAGTACACTGCATTCCGAAGTATATCTTTATTTTCGTGGTTCAAAATCGGTTACCAACCAGAAATAAAATCGGCATTATTGGTTTTAATTTCTGGTACCGCTTTGCATTAGATTTATGTCTAATGAAGATAGGAACACGCTGCGCGCGCATGTGGGAAATATTTCCAGAAGAAATTCAGAGAACTTTCGGAAATGGTAATAATTTGTTTCGTCCGAAATTATCACACATTAGGGAAATATATGCTAATGTCTTTTAAGTATTTATAAGAATCGACCCCAAGTCAGCCGCCGAAAGTCAAAGTTAAGCGTTGACGAGGAGTTCCCTAAATACATTTTAAAACTGCTTAAAGTTATTTCTGCGCGGTAAACTATCGCCTATAATAACTGGTTTCTTGCAGTTGTTTGGGTGGTACAGATTATATTAAAAGGACCGCCTAGAATACGCTCAAAATCAATATAACGGATTTCGGCTATTTTATTTTTAAGCGGTTTGAACCATTTTCTTTTGATTTTCTAAAAGTGGCTTGAAATTGATTTATTTTACTATTGTATCGTGCTATTATTCACTTATTCTATCATTTACCAACTGTAGGTAAAGTAGTAAACCACCTCGAAATATAATTATAGTCAATTCTTTTCAAATCATATCAGGATAGTTTTTCTTCATTTCGACCAATTTTTACTATTATTCGACATTATCTAACACATGATTCTAGAAAAATCAAATGAAATTGATTGAGAATTGAACGAGTAATTTACGAAATATGTCATTTTTTATACTTCTCGTTGGATTATAATCCGACCTTACGGGAATTGCTTTCGAAGTCATCTGTATTCAATAGAATTGCAGTAGTAAAAGAATTTTTTTTTTTAAATATTTGAATTATTTTAAATTTACCTTTTTTTTTATTGATATATTACTACATTACCGACAGAACACTTTGAGATTTTAAAATGATCTCGTTGGTAATATCAATTCCGAATCTAAAAAGTGTCCATTAAAAGGAGCTGATTATTTTCTTAAATTTTCAGCTTTGTTAGTAAGAAATTAACGAGGGTGTAAAGTAGAACAGTTACCAACCTGAGCTTGCCACAACAAAAGTGTAAATTAGAAATGATTGAAACATTTTAGTTATATAGTATTATTCTATCTAATATTCTAAGGTAAACTATTAAAATTGAACAGAAACTAGATATACTTTCAGGTCCTAATATTAGGGTGCCCTTTTCATGAGTATACGTCAAATTTGTGCAAAAAACTAATTGTAAAAGTGTAATTTCAATTTCTTCTTGCGAATTCTCGACCAATTATAAACCGGCTACTCTAAAAATGGACGTACATTCATAAAAGACGCGTAAAAGTGCCCTAAAATAGATTCCGATTTCAAAATATATCTAGTTTCAGTTTAATTTGAATATTTTAGGTTAGGAATTGACGTTATCGACTGAGTAGTTTTAGCTTCCCTTTATGCGTTATTTATTATTTATTATTTATAATTCATTATCTTTATTATTTGCGATCGTAAATCAAATTGTTTGGTTAAAGATAAATGTTTTTAATTAAATTTTTGAATTTTTTAGTTCTGTTTAATTCAAGTTTGTACGTATACTTAAATATATTTTGCAATACATTTTACTTAAAAAAAAATTACGTTTAATTCATATTTTTGATCCAAATAAATTAAAAAGTATCAAATTTAATTTATAAATATTAAACTTGTTTGAAATACACATGGGAATATATTAAATTACAGATTCGCTTCCTTATTTTAACTCAATACGCTTTTTGACCTTGACAATAAATTCATTTCGAAACATTCATTTACTATTCGAGTAAACGAAAAAAGATTCTTGAGTATTAAATATAGAATTGAGATTTCGTATTCTGAATTCAGTTCCTTGACATTTTGCAATTCTTTTCCAGTCTTAATTTCTTCCAATATATTTGAAGGAAAATACCTCTGCGATTATTTGAATTCATGAAAGTACATGTACCTTTTTCTATTCATTCTAATAATTCGGTACATTTCAATACTTCTGGTTAGGGAAAACTAATATGTGATTAAGACGAATTGAAATGTATATAATTGATCTGGAAACATTATTTAGATTTAAATGTATTATTAAAAATATTAAAAGTACATTTTGGACCCGTATTGAATTTCAATACATTTGTATACACTGTATAAAATTTCGCTACGATTTTAGACATTTTTATTAGGACTTTATATATTTGTTATTAATTTATAAAGATTTTATAAACTTTGAATATTCTTCTAGTAGAAATGTAATTTCATTAAAATGGGGAATTCCATTACAGCTGAATTTTTTTTTCACTGACTCCTTGTAGAGTAAAATTTCAATCTTGATGCAATAAAATTTTAATATGTTGAGTAAATTTTCAATGTTTATTATGTACTTAGTCCATTTCCGTCTATACTACAATTCCGTCTGTGAATATGAAATATCCACGTCTTTTAGAATAATGTCTTGATTTCTCCATCACCAAAGCACTGAAGAGAAAATTAATCGAGTCACTGACACTCACTTATAAATTATATGTATCTCATATAATTGTGACATCATTATAGGAAAGACGAACCGAATGATAAAGTACACGTGTCATGTGTACCCGCAAAACTTCTTTTTGCAACGCTTTCACAAAAAAAAAAAAAAAAAAATTTGGAAAATCTGATCGTTTTATTTTTCTAAAGGTATATTTCCACAGTAATAAGACTTCTTTCTTAGGTAATGACAGATTTATAATTATTTTACTATTGTGAATTTAATTATAAAGGTAAAATCGAACTACCAGATTTTGATAAAAAATTATTTTTCTATATATACGATAATATTTTATATCTGAGTACATATTGGACCTGTTTTTCAGCATTCGGTTATTTTGTCAAATGACGTCACTGCGCGTGAAATTCTAAATCATGAAAAAGTAGATTCAATGCTGTCTGGTAGCTACTTATACGTTTACAAATTTCACGTAATATATAATTGCATACATATATATATATAATTTCGCTACAATTTTAGAAATTTTTATTATGACTTTATATATTTGTTATTAATTTATAAATATTGTATAAATTTTGAATATTCTTCTTACAGTGGAAATTATGCGTCACTCTTTTAATTAAAATGAACAATTCCAGTCAACTGCAGTTGAATTATTATTCATTGACTATATATATATATATTTATAGTATTATATACAAACTCTGTAGATAATGAATATTAACATTTTGACGAAAATCTGATCGTAAAAATTTGGATTAAACCACATTTTTTAAAAATTATACTTGTATTTGATAAAAATTGTAAGATAACGCGAAAGCGTTAAAGAAAGAGGAAAGGTACATGACTACGAAAATGAGAAAACATTGAAAACAGAATTTTCAGAATTACGCAAAAAATACAAACCTTGATGATTATGTCATCATCGGCAACATCATTGTCACCATTTATAGAAATTATGATTAGTTCGGAAAATAACTTTGAATAAAATGAAATACGGACGTCGTAATTTCCCTACCGTAAAAAGGACATTTAAGCCAATTTCATGGATAACACATATTCATAGAAAATTCCTGTGATAAGCTGCGATCAACGATAGAAGTAAGGGTCGAAACAAATCATCAATCACTATTTTCATTAGATCTAAAGAATTATATCAAATATTAAACGTATGGGATATTGATAAACATTTACAAAAAGACTTTTAAACGTATGAAAAAAGATGAAATTAACAAAAATTTGTTAATGTTACCAATTCTCATTGGTCTAGAAAAATTGAAAATAGACATAGAAATTATGAAGTCTCGGTGTTTAAAATTAACAATAAAGAAAACATAAATTGAAAGAAAATAATGAACGAGCGATCAAAACTGCTAAAAAATTTATGACGTCACAAAAGCTTATAAGATTTGAAAATAGTTCATAAATACAGAAAACTGGAGAAAAAAATGACAAACGAAAAAGAGTACATAGTTGTCAACATTAAGATTGCAGGTTGAAAAAAGCATATGAAGGACTAAAAACGATGCAACTATAATAATAAAGGTTTAATCTATATAGAACAAAATAATAATTATCAATATATAGTTTATTAAAAAAGAAAAAAATTCTCATACAATATTTTATTAGACGTTATATTTTAAAATTACGGTTCGGTAGTTAATACAGGGATACCATTTTGTACACATTTACATATACTGAACTGTAATAGTCATTTGAAAACAGCTAAACAATTCCAAAAACATTTCATTAAGAAAAAATTAATTAATTATTCTTTACAATAATATAAATAGTTGACAATACGTAATGCAACCTCCTTTTTCTATGAATTGCAATTTCTAAAATGGCACATATAAATTACTTTGTACGATATATAAATGTACATTGATAATAACGGTTGAATTCGAATTAGGTTAGCGACCCGCATTGAAATATGTGTATCATACCATGCCTTTTGTTATAAGCAATTACTTTCGAGAACATAAGGAATGATGTTCGTGAATTCCATTAAAAGGATAACTTTATCATCTGATGTTGCGAGATATTTTGATTTTCATGAAAATAAATTTCATCAGATAGATTGAAGGCAAAATTCAACATTCAATTCTTTAAACATAAATTAACATGAATTGATTGAAGCGGACATAAATTAAAAAATGGTTAAATTTGACTATCATTGATAAAATTTGGTGATAGTCCTATAGGATTTCGACAACGATACAACGTAGAATCGTCAATAATTGATAAACTGATAAGAATTGACAAGAAATTATAAAAATTTACAATAAGATATATGGAAGAATTGACAAGGATTTACAAGAATTTATATGCAGAATTGAAAAAGAATTGATAAGCATTCATAAATCTTCACAAAAATTGATAAGAATTGAGAAGAATTGACAAAATTTGTCATAAGTTGAATAAAGATGGCAAATGATGAAAAGCGATGAATATTGACAAGGAATAATGTAATTCGAAAATAAACGACAAGAATTTACACGATGAATGAGAATAATTCAAAGGAGTTGACAAAAATGAAAATTTGATAAGACTTGTCAATGATTAACAAAATCAAGGATGGATAAAAACAAAAACTAACGAAAGTTAATAAATATTTACAAAAATGACAGTAATTGCGAAAATTTGCCAAGATTAAATAAGAGTTGTTAAAAAATAATAAGAATTGATAGTAACTGATAAGGATTGAAATTGACAAAATAATTTCTTATATAGCTTATTAGGATAGTAATTTGCATTCGATTATAATTATACAATACTACGTAATATCTTATATATATATATATATATTATACATTTTGGACATATATATCGACATTTAATAAAATAAATCAAATTTATTTAATAATAACAAATTTAATAACAATTGTAATAAGTAATGCAAGACATAAGATAAAAAAAGAACAAAGGACAGTAATACCCACATAAAACAACGCGATAACAAAATAGAATAAATGTAATCGTGATAAAAAATGGTGTTCAAATTCACATTATAAGTGCGACTTAAATGTATCATAAGCGTTATTATTGCATTTCGATTTTCACTAGGGAATACTTACGTCAATATCTTATGACCTAATTTTGCAGCAAACCTTCATTTATTTTCTTTCACACTAATATATTGTATAATTTCTCCATAGACTCACTTTCGATTTTGCGTGAAATAAATGCGCCTGTACTAAAAGTCTTGTTCTCAAATCGACTGTGACTCATATTATGTCACGGTTGATTTCCCGCGACAATTCTTTGTATTTCGAGAGCAGGTTATATAGTCACCGAACAAACAAACGAGCGAAACTTGGAAATCACCGATTCTTATATATTACTGCCAAAAAATTGGCCTATACTGTTAGTTTGCACATCAAATTCGCTATACGAACTCTGGAATATAAATTTTATTTGTGAACCATTTGTTTGCACTAAGTCGATGCTTTTGTAGATTCTAAAAAAATTTCCGAAAGACTCCCCCCCCCTCCCTTAACAGTAACAAATATATATATATAAATAAGTAAATAACAATTTTTTTTTGGTCCAGTAACGAACCTATTAAAAAAAGGCGTATAAATAGACGAAAGTCTAAAATTGATAATTTGAACAAAGTCAAAACTCAACGAAACGATTTTTAGCCAGTTTTTATCGAATTTAAAAATACGATAATTAACGGCATCACCCATGCTAATAACGGTGCGAAAGGTATAAAAAAAAAGAAATAAGACACCTGACGCGTCGAATTTCACCGCAAGAAATATGCCATTATTTTATTACGGTAAACGCGAGTTTTATACCATAAATAAATATTTTTTGTCCAAAACTGAACACTGTGAAGATTCTGAATCAACGACTTTTTTTTAATTCGCTTTTGGTGTTGATTTTACTACCCTCGCATTGGAAATAAATTACTTCACGACTCGCGTAGTAAGGTTACTATATAACTGCGTATAGAAATAATACTATATGTACTATGTTACGTAAAAGTACAAATGGCATCTTTCATTATGAAGTACTTTGAAAAATACCCACCGGTTGTGACTTGAAATATTAATGAAAATACTAGGGAATTTTTCCCGCACATCTAGTAACTTTACTACGTTAATCAAGAATTAAATGTAAGTAGTAATATGGAGTAAAAATCACTGATTATTTAGCGATTGACGAAGAATAAATTTATATACTTTTTATTTGTTCGACGAGAGAAACATAACCTCAAAACATTTATAATCTCTATCACTGGAGAGTTCTCTGAAGACGATAAATTTCATATTATCGATTGCAGCCAATGAAAATCGAGCTTTAGGAATGTAGAAGCATCAGCTTTCTTCATGAACAGATAAAAAAGTAAAACTAGGGACTTCTTTAAATTCTGCGGATGTGGTATATGTCATGCATTATGTATTCTTAACATTAGTAAAATATGATGTACATAGTTCATGCGGAAGACCTAACCTCAAAATGTATGCGTTCATAACAAATTCCTGATCCCTCTTATCAAACTACTAATCATCCGTATATATGAAGTCAACATAGGGAGTCAACATCTGGTTGGATTGATTATTGATGATCTTTCTTCATTTTCTTTCGTTTATGAATTCTTTTATCTTTTCCATCAGTCCATTCAATTCTCACAAAATGATAACGTGGGTCAGAAAAAAACACGTCAGAGACCCCTATGTAAAAAATGTAAAGTGCGAAAGAAATCTTTGAAAATTTGTATCGTTCATGATTATATAAGACGTTTATTTAGGTTATGTTTTTTGTACGTTTTAACATATTAGATCGCAATGAAGCATATTGAAGTGATGACAATTTTATTCCAGTCACTTATAATATATGTGTGATCTTATACGTAAAACTTCTGATTGGGTAATTGTTGTTATTGTGCGTCGTAGATATTTATCTCGAATCGTCTGGTAAATCTGCTTCTTTCGAACGACACTCGTCGCAGCATAACACATTGTAAATCACATTGCTAATTTTTTCACCTCTCCTCGTTTATAGCGACACGAATGGACCATAGGAAAGTTTTACATAAAAATGGTCGAAGGCTTCGAGAAATTGGCGTAACGCTTCAGATTCTGCGTTTGCCGAAGATATCCCGATGATAGCTGGCTTGTTAATTTCCTGGATCGGTTTTTGCGTCGCAAAAAATCGTCATCTTTCATCACGATTCAAGAGGTTTTTAACGCATTTTAAATGGGTCATTTAAATAATTTCAACATAAATTTTATGGAATTCCATAGATATATCTAGATGAACCATACGCGTGCATTCGGTTATATAGGTGTGGTTGCGCGTGGCTTTAACAGGAAAAATTCGATATTCAGTGGGGAATTCCTTCAAATTCACGAATATTATATATATGCACACATGTAACTCATAAATCCACGTATAATAATCGTTAATTCGGAATAATACATGCAGTAAATTGATCTTTGGTGATGATGTGCGACTTGTTTGTTTGGCTTCATTTTTGTTTTTTGTTTTTAATAAGTAGGATATTTATTTTGCAAATCTATGCCTAACACCAAGCCCTTACAATACCGTTAATAAAAAGCTATAACCAAATTCACCGTTGAAACCTTAACGAATAAAATATAGAAAATAAGACCGGTCATCCGTTTCAAGTAACCTCTCCTTGGAGGCCAGTCATCAAAGCCGATAACGCACCAACGCCGCTTGAACCAACTTCCTTCAAATATTCCCAAAACTATACAAAAATAACCGGTTACAAGATTGAAAACAAAAATAATGCTCTTGCAGAGATAATAAGGCAATTGAAGAGTATGTGAAAATGATGATCCGTAGCTTTTAAAATAAAGGCAAGCATGATCTCACTTTTCCCACGATTTCAAATCATCAAAAATGTACAGCAATATCTTCCGTAGCTAATGATCGTAAATTTCCTCGATACGGAGCTTGTTTTTTTTAATAATTTATCTCCATTTTTCCGAAAACGGACTCGCAGAATAAATTACCAATTTAGGAACAATAAGGAAATGAACACTTATATATACGCACAAATAAACATCACCCCCCGCCTTCTTTTCTATCGAAATCCTATTTTTTTTTCTTCTGATATTCTATTTTTAACGCCATCGGGTTCTCCAAATAAATATTTTATCCTCTATATTCATCCCTATGTACCCTTCGATCTCCTTTGCCTCTTGAATAAAGTCACAGAAATTCATGAAGGATCAAAAGGAACTCCCGCGGTATATTTTATCTTTTCCAGTTGAGACCATAAGGTATCATTGTTTTCAAAGAATTATGTTCTTTGATTCAGTATATTCTGGGCTTGGGCATAACAGATTTACTGCTGTTAATTTTTGTATATTTACATATCATGTGTACCATTCTGTGTTATTAAATCAATATTATGTCTATAGTCATATGACTACTACATTTTTTTTTTTTCTTAAGTAATGTTCGTTTGTATCATCAGACGGCAATTGTAGTCAGCTTTGATAAATGTCATTGTTCATACGTTAGTACATTTTGAAAATGTTTACTTATTGGCTCGAAAAAAAAGCAAACATTTTCAGTACTCAACGACAAGTATAATAGCAGATTTCAGTTAATCGTAGTCAATTTCATGCAGTTTCAGATAATTTAAATCTATTTAAATCAATTTTATGTTTAATCTTAGTTATATTTTTAATTAGGTCTAATCAATTGTAACCAATTTTGGTCAATTTCAGTAAATTTCATTCAGTCGATTTCAATCAATTTCAGTCAATCGCTATTGATTTCAATAAATATTAGTCAATTGAAGTCCATTAAAGTTTATTTGGGTAAATTTAAGATAGTTTCAGCATGTCTCAGTAAATTTAAGTAAATTTCAAGCCGTTGTTGATAGTCTTCGTAAATTTTAGTCGGTGTTAATCAACTTTAGTCAATTTAAATCCATTTCAATAACTTTTAATTAATATTAATCAGTTTTTGTTAGGTCCAGTAATTTACAGTAAATTTTCAATAATTTTTTTTTTCATTTTTAGTCTATACCAATCAATTTCAGTAAATTTCAGTCAATTGAAACTCTCCTTGAGTCCATTAAAGTTTATTTAAGTAATTTTCAGATAGTTTCCTTCACAACAAATGAAAATTAATCCAAATTGATTCGTTTTTGAAAAATTTTATCAAATTACGGCATTGCTGCAATCAATTCAAATCAATAAATAAATGTGAATTGAAAACACGTTTCAATCAAAGTGAATGAAAAAATAATGGATTATATAATTCTGAATGCTGCTAGTAACTTTGAATGAAAAAACTTTGATAGACAAATTCGAATTTCTGATCATTTTTTATTCACCCGGAGAATTGTCTATAAACATTTTTTCATTCAAAGTTATTAACAACATTCACAATTTTCTAAACGATTATTTTGTCAATTTATCCTGATTAAAACGTGTCATTTGCAATTTAGAATTTTCAATTCACATTGATTTATTTATTTAAATTCATTTCGGCAATGCAATAATTTGAGTTAATTTTTGTTTGCTGGTTAAAACTATTAGCGTTAATCATTTTAATTAATATTAATCAGTTTCAATTTATAGATCTAGTAATTTTCAGTAAATTTCAGATATTTTCCGTAAATTTTAGTCAGTGTTAATTTATTTTAGTAAATTTTAGTCAGTTTTGGACAATCTCAATCCATTTTAATAAATTTTTATTAATATTAGTCAGTTTTAATTAGGTCTGGTAAATTTCAGTAAATTTTGGTCATTTTCAGTCTATTCAATTTCAGTCCATTGCAGTTCCAATGAACCATTAAAGTTCATTTCAGTAAGTTTCATCTAGTTTCATCTAGTTTCAGAACGTTTCAGTCGATTTCAGTCAACTTCAATAAATCTCAGTCAGTTTCAGATAGTTTCCGTAAATTTTAATCAGCGTTAATCAAGTTTAATCTATTTCAGGCATTTTTGTACAATTTCAATCCATTTTAATAAATTTTAATCAATATTAGTCAGTCTTATTTATGTTTAGTAAATTTCTATATATTTTGGTAATTCTCAGTCTATTCCAATCAATTTCAGTCAATCACTAACAATTTCAGTTTGTAGTAAATTGAAGTCTAAATAAAGTTTATTTCAGTAAATTTTAGTAGTTTCAGCACATTTCAGTCGTCCTTAATCAATTTCAGATTAAGTTAGGCATTTTATTAAGCCATTGTGATGATCTCTTGAAACAATTTTGAGTCAGTTTCAGTGAATCTCAGGTAATTTTAGTCATTACCGCAGTAAATCATTTTTAGGAATTTCCAGGGGACAATTCGTTTTTAATTATAAAATTGTTTGTATGTCTTTTCATTCCATTGCCAAATCTTACGTCGATTCTTATGCAATTGTATAATTACAATTGTAGGTCATTAGAACTTTTTCACTGGGGTATTTAATTTTACAACAATGTATTCTCTGCCCATCAACCTCGTGATAATTATTACTGTCGTGGTAAATAGTATATTGCTATTGACGATATTGGACGTTCGTTATAATAAACATAATATGTTGTAAGGTATGTAATAATCGATTACGTACGCAGATGAAATGACTACGTATTATTACACACACATATATATATATATATAATTAAATAAATAATAAAGACAATAATTTATAATGTGTTATTGCGTAATAATATTCTTACATAATTATTAGTGAATGTGTCATATCTTTTTAACTTGTACTCTATGACATTCAGCGTCTTCTGCAAACTTCTAAACGAAATCATTATTACCATATTTATTGTAATTTTAGGTATAATTTTTAGGCCTTATCTTTATTTGAGGCCCGTTAAGTTGGCGGGAATGTACATTATATAATAAATTATATAAAATTTGATGTCGCGAGTAATATCGCATTTAGTCGATTAAATATTTCTGTTATGTAATGGCCCGTTATAAGTTTGTTGAAAAAAAGGACATAATGCAATTTTCTCATACGTATTGCAGGCTGACATGTCTGTGATTCATATGCCCGTCAATTAATAAAAGAATTTGAATGCAAACAGGCGATCAATTTCGAATATTAAATATATATATTACAAAAAAGTACAAAAAAATCTTAGAAAATTTAATACATAAAATGGTGAAACCAAACATGTCGAATAAAAATACATTTCGATAATTAAAAATGAAATTTGATGACGATTATTGAAAATTAATAAAGATTCATAAAAATTCAAGTGAATATAAAATCGACAAAAATCGATAAAAATAAACCAAAAGGGAAATTATGTAATTTTCACCTTAATTATTGTAAAAATTAATAGGATAGGGCCAAAAAAATTCGTGAAAATTAATGGTAATTCCTGTAAAAGATCAAAAGTAAAGAAATAACTAGTCATGGGACGAAACATTAAAAAAAAGTTGATAAACATCGACATATTACTTAAATAAGTCTGATTGTAATTTTACAGTTAAATTAATTGTTATAAATACTTTATTTTTCAAAATTTATTGGTGTAAGCCAAAAAATTGAGTAAATTTTCAAATTCGAATAGTCGAAAAATTCCTTTTATCAGTATGAATTCTAAAGATTTTCGCTTAATCTGGGTTACTTCGATATTTCTTAATCATTCTTTTTTTATTTAAAAGTAACCAAAATCATCAATTTGTACTACCGGAATGGAAAACAAGTCATCATTCTAATTGCTATAAGGGTATCCTTCATTTTTAATTTATCCCTAGGGATAAATGATAAAAACTCTTTACTGGTCTCGGTACAATATTGAATTGCGCCAATTTGTAATAAATTGTAAAGCGCTTCTTGTAAACAAGGCACATCAATTTTTTATTTAATTAAGCGTTTATAGTAGATCCTGATTGAATTGAGGATTCATTAATTACTATATTTTGCAACCTTAAACGCAATCTAAGATGAAACCATCTGACCTAATATTAGACCAAGCACAACAAAAGTGTCGTAATCCTCCTGTTTTACATTACCTACCGCAGTTATTTACTTTTGAATTAGCACATATATTGTTTATCCCTGGATCTGACTGTCGACACTGCGAGTAGGACTATTCTTTTCGAATGTCCTGTTGTAATAAGATGTTTCCCGGAATTCCTTGCATTGACAGCCGGGATCTTCCAGTTTAAATTCGATAAAAAATTTTTTTTTAATCCGTCATAGGAATCTTCAATGATAATCCCGGCCTTTTCAACAGATCAGGCCTTCAGCCTGTCTGAAAGACTATATCGCCATATTCATCCGTTTCTGCTTTCTCTAGAATAGCGTTTTTATCAAGTCCAGGATAAATAAGAGATTTTCTGCCTTTTGTAAGCTGTCTAAATGATTCACAAGTTATTTTGACAGAATCAATTAGATGCGTTAATAATTCCTTTTTGTCCATCTCGACTTTTTTATCATTAAGAATGATATTAATTGCCTTACCTAATGACGACTGACTGGTACCACAATAATTCTGATGAATTGAGAAATAGACTTATCTCGCGTCTTTTTGCTGTATCGTTAATTGGATGCTTCAACTTTAGGATTCAAAATTGACGTGGTAATTGGTCAATTGGCCTTACATTGTGAATGAATTTTTAGGCGATTCGCTTTATTTTCTTTGTCGAGACCTTCAATGGTAACCTTCTTCCATAATTTAAATAAAAGTATCATCGCATGAATGGTAGTTGTTATTTCCATAATAATTTCAGATTTTTCATTTTTATCCGTATTTTCTTTATTCTTATTAATTTTGATGAGATCCAGATCTAACCAATTTGTAAATTTAGATAAAGTCCCTCTCTTTTTTTATGTTACAAATAAGAAGTAAAAGAAAAATCGTAAAATTGAAAATTTGTTTTTTTCTCATTTGAAAGAATGAAAATCATCGATTTTAAAATTAAATGTCACGTTTCTGAGATGCTACATTCACGGTTTCTGCAATTTCTCTGTGATATCTACTTTTTTATTTAGTTCCTTACAGCATTTTTCGAGGTTTTTTGCTCCAATCGTCACTGGAACAATACATTTTTAACTTAATTCATGATACATTCCAATTCATTCTGTTATCGAACTTTTATGAATTGCTTTTAAACCCTATCACTGTTCTAACTCAAGTTCTAAAGCGGTAATTTATACTGAGTGTTTTGCGGTTTTGTTTAACCTTTTCGACTCACCTTTTCATTATTTGCTTTCTTACACTTCCATACGAATTGTTCACACTCATTTTTAATTTTGGTTTACTCAATTTTTAATTATTTAACTATAACTTATAGGCATTTATTCATGTAGACCCACTTTGTAACTCTTTTCTTAATTAAAGTTCCTGCTTATTTTTATAGGTTCATTTTTGAATTCCTATTCGAACGCACTTATAATTCACTCCTCGTTTCTAATCTAACTCATCTAACTCATTTTCTTTCTAACTCATATTTTTACGATTCATTTTTTACTTTCCCTTTCCTTTTTTTTACCTGCTTACGTTCATTTTCAATTCACGTTTTAGTTTTTTCCAAACTCATTTTAAATTTCATTTTTAAGTTCCCATTTGAATTCATGCACTTCTAACTCACTTCTCATCTCCATCTTATCTCATTTCTGAGGTTAGTTTTTTAATTCCTTTACGAATTCATTTTTAACTCTTTTCTCAAGTCTTTCTTAACTCATTTTAAGGTTCATTTTTTAATTTCTATTTTCGATTTTGTAATATCTAATTTCGAACGCGCTTCTAATAATCACTCCTCGTTTCTTATATAACTCAATTTTTCCGTTGATTTTTTAATTTCCCTTTGAATTAATTTCTAACTCACGTCTCAATTTTTTCCATACTCATTTTATGGTTCACTTTTAAGTTTCCATTTGAATACACTTCTAACTCACGTTTTTTAATTCCATTACAATTCTTACGAAATCGTTTGTAACTCATTTTTACGGTTGTTCTCAATTCGTTTTTATTGTATTTTAATCCACATTATAACTCATATTCTTTTCTTTTTTACTCACTTTCTAACTCTTCTTATTATATTTTTACTTTAAAATCTACAATCTTACTTTAAAACCTACAAAATAAAACACATCATAAACTTAGTTTTCTTTCTTTTCATAACTCATTTATTCATTAAAGCTCGTAATTTATTTTTATGGTTCATTTTTTAATTCTTAACTCGATTCTCAATCCTTTCATAACTTATTTTGAAGGCTAATTGATTTTTTAACTTCCCTTTGAATTCATTTCTAACTCACGTCTCAATTTTTTCCAAACTCATTTTAAAGTTAATTTTTAAGTTTCCTTAAAAGTTATAAGTTCACTTCTAACTCACTTCCCATCTCCATTTTATCTCATTTCTAAGGTTAATTTTTTAATTTCTTTAAGAATTCGTTTTTAAGGGGGTTCCAAAGTGAATGGACAATTCACGATCGGGTTTTCCGAGATTCCTGCATTATCGACTCTACGAAAAGTCGATAATGCGCCGGCAGGGG
>JAPYZR010000993.1:0-68263 GCA_030522945.1 Trichopria nigra
GTCACAATCACTGTTATGTAACTGTGACAATTTTGAGGCGACATTTTAATGTAACTATTACATAACTGTGACATAACTTCTATGATTGTTTGCTGGGATTCTACTGACTATCGATGCTATTGCTTGTCGATCTTCAATTGTAACATTGAGGTCTACCGTGAGTGGTACCATATATCTTAAAAATCGATGAAAAAATGACGTCAATAAATGGAACAGCAATGACTGATTGAAATTCGTGTAACTCCATTAAATAAGTATAAATGCATTTATTCTTATATGTTTTCTTTTCCTTCTTTGAGTATAAGAGAATATTGACTTCTTCATCTGCACGTAGTACTACCTTAATAAACTACAGTAGTCCCCTTTTGTTTACCTCCTTCTTTCAATTTTTTTTTTCTTATTATTCTATCTTGACTTTTCCCCTTACTTGTTTCCTTACTACTTGATACGTATTACGATATCAAATCATTAGAAGTGAATCGAAAAATGGCAAATGTATTTTGTCTCTTCCTGTGGTGATGGGGGTGAATAGAAATGTTAAAATAAGCGAAGGAGCCGACATATTACTTGACTCCAAAAATGAAAATAAGGAGGGGGGGGGGGGGGGGTCCTACCATACGCGGAAAGTTGTCACTTACGGTCGAAGTCGAAACAATGTAAAGATTAATCAAAATTCCTAAAAATCCATGAAAAATAATAATTCTCAAATATGTAATGGAATTGACCAGAAAAGAATCAATAAACTGAACTAGTTTAAAATTAAAGTTAATAAAAATCAAAAGTGAAGCATTTTCCATAAAATTACTCTATGACAACGCGTCACTCAAGATTTTCTCCAAGTTCTTGCCACAGAAAACTAGATCATAACTCTGTAAGATATTAGTTTAGTGACCGGAAAATTTCAGGAAAGTTTCTTTTGAAAGCATCTTGTCTATTTATGTATTCCATCATGTAAATCATCCACGTATGGTTTCTATTAATGACTTGATCAACTCTTCAAGAAACTTTGAAAATGAATTAGAATAACTTGCTTTTGTGCAGGGAACGAGTTATTCAGATGATCAATTGAATCCTTTCAGTTCTTAATAATTACATAATTTATCCTACTTTTTAATATGATTATTATATATACTACGTTTCTTTGAGTGAAAATCATTCAATTCCTTTCTGTAAGCATTTATAATTTAATTTTATACTACAAAATCACCGTACGATAAGAATTCGAAATTTTTTATCACCTCTTTAATATTTTTGAAAGTTTCCTCGTTATTGAAATTTTAACTAGCATTATCTCAGTTAACTTGAATATGATGGCTAAACATGACTTAAGTTTTTGAAATTTGATAGACATGTTCCTGCGACGGACTACAGCCATGATAAAATAAGTTCACGTATAAACACAATCTACTTAAATCAAACCTTGTCTTTGACGTAGGGAGAGGTAATTTTTCAATTTCCTTTATCTCGACCCCATTTACTTCGGTCTGATCTAGATCTCTTTTGCTTTCTCTTTACATATTCGGGCACAGGCTTCAGATTGTTAAGAAATGCCAAAATACTGAACCGTCAGTAATTTCATATTTCTTTGAATCGCGGCTTACGGACGCATCTCGCTCACGTGTGCGACTACCGAGATTGAAGAGACAATGAAATAGCTAGAGCATGGCTCTGACTTTCAGCGCTGAGCGTGGGCGATACAAGAAAACCAAATTAAGCGCATTTCTTCACGACGCGTGGAGACGCCGCATGTAGGTGCGTTGCGTTAAATTAAATTTATCTCGTATCCCCGGTGTCATTTCACGGCAATCTCCACGGAGAAAGAATGGTCATTTGTTTACTTGGTAGATCTTGAAGGAAGTGTGCGTGTACAATAAAATTGGAAACTTTAAGCGAATCTAATTTGTTATGACTTGCAAGAGGTAAATAAAAATGTATCCAAACTGAGAATAGATTGAATGAGTTTACTTAAGATCATTTATTATAAGTAAAACAATTATTTTCTTTTAAATTTAATTAAATAATTTTTTTATTTTGCTCTACTATTGTATAATATGAGTTACGATTCCAATTTTATGTCTATTTTTTTCCGTATATAAAGATTTTTTTGTTTAAAACTGTTGTATATATTTTGTGACATTTGTCATTTATTTATTTTCCTTATCAGTTTAAATACATCCAATTTAACTGTCAAGTTTCGATGTGTCAAACGAGATTTTTTGTCCGAACTGTACGTCTACTGTGTACTGGGATAATCGGATAAATTCAATGGTCTATGGAGAACCTATAGACTGAGAGTTGGCCATACGCAGTTGGGTGTAAGTACTGAACTAAATATAAGCAGGCGTATATTTGAATAAAAGGGTTGTCTAAATATAGGCACACGACGCATGTGATACATCAACGATTATACGTCCGCCTAGCTATTTCTACGAGTCATCTAGAAGGTAGGAGATGTTTAAAGTTAAATTACAAAACGCAAATACGTTTTGATCTTGGCATTTAGAGGATAAAGAGATGGCAGCTGAAGCAATTACAGTTGATAAAATAATTTGTTAAATTTTTTGACAAATGTAACTCGTCTAATATAATATAATTGTAAAAATTGCACCACACAGTGCCAAAGCATCCGCTTGTACAGAAAAGAAAGACGGAATTAAAAAAATGTTACAAGTGCACCATTTGTAAATACTAACTCATTATAAAAAACGTAGTTCTCAAAACATTAGTTTGAAAAAACATCCGAAAAGTTTAAAAAAAAACGGTATTTATTTTAGTCAAAGGACAGCAGGTGAAATCCAATATATACCTACATGTATACTTGAATGTTTAGATGCGTTCTACATATCCGGGAAACGAAAATCTCCCTGCTGGAATATGTTTGTATAGAGCAATTAACGCGATGTAGCGTATCATATATAACGGAGCCTTTAATCCGGAAGAAGGTTGAAATAAACGAAACAAGACACGCGAAGAACAGGGATTGTGTATCAAGCTGTTCGATCGAACATTTAGAAATACAGTCCAATTTGTTCGGAATTGAATTCATTGAAACGAGTGATTTAAACAAATAAAAGTGTTCCATGCTAAGAAGATATACATAAAAATCTATAAAACAAAATTATTTAATTAAATATTCATCGACATTGATATATCAATTTTGATTATTCTTTTATCATCACTTTTATTTATCTATTTTCTTTATATATTGTATATTTTATATTAATTTTCAATAATTAAATGTGATATTATATAAGGCCAATTGAAATTAATTAATTTAAATTAAGCAAACATAACATTTAATCAAATTTAGCAAAGAAATGCTCTGGCAGAAAGTGAAACCAGTTTCTAGCCATTTGTTCTGGTCTTAATACTATATATGTGCTTGCACAAAGCCGAAAAACTGCCAAGAATCTTTTTTGGTTTTGTTACTACAATCGTAGATAATATATTGACACAATTTAAATACGACATTTTATGAAAGATTATACAAGTCAGATATATTTTTCATCGGCTCAAAATGAAGAATCAGAATAGTAATTTATACAATTTTTCAGTCTGAACCTGAATATGACAGACAGATTTATATCCAAAGGATGCATTAATCATAAAGAGTTTGATTCGTAAAGTATCAAACTTATTTTAATCGCACGAAAAATAAATTAAGAAACATTAATTTGCAACGTACGCGTATAACAGAAACGTTTAATACGGGTAATACAAATATCATAATACAGCTTCTCAAAAAGAATATTATTTCGCGCCATTGTATTATATTTTTGCCTTTAAAGAGTTTCAACAATTCTTAATACTCTTATAACACGTCGTTCGATACAATAATATTGTAGGAATGCACGAAAATAAGAAGCTTGATTCTAAAAGCAATAAATAATTATGTAAATGAGTAATAAGTAATACCTTTAGTTGATAAACGGGATCCTCCTATCTCTTGTGCGGAATGACGAGGCTAAATCATCATATACGAATAATACACATGGAGGCTGAAAATGCTTCACATCCATTCGAGACCATTTCGTATTAAGTTTAGTGAACATAATACCCCTGCTTCGGATACGCAAGAGTAAGACTGGTCTTGCATATACGAAGAAAAGGATAGGTAAGAAACAAATTAAACGTGAGCACGAGTATACATAATGGTACGCAACCATATGCCTACACCGATATGGGCTTAGCGTAGGCGTCGGAGTCGCGTGGCACCTTTACTGATGTACACGAGCTGATCTATGACGCAGCTATATTAAGCATGTATCAAGTTCTCAAAGCAAATTGAACAAAAAGTAATTTTTAACAGAAATTACTATTACATCAAATTATAGAAGAATTGTATAATTCTTAATTATGCTTTGATTATATAAAAATCTGAATTCTGTTCAAAATTGTGTTTACTATTATTTTCATTTTTTGAGTAGGTACTGAAATTTTCCAAATTATACATATTGGAGCATTATAACGATTCGAATAAGTAAGCGGACTGAAGGGAACAGGCGAAGATAATGTAGCTTTGTTATACAATATTTTTAGTCGGACATAACTGACCTAGACAGTTATAAATTGGGGTAATATATTTTACCCAATTCCAGACAAAGGTGTTTACAAAATGATATAAAAACTGTATTGAAATAATATACGCAGAACAATGGTCGTGCAAGAGAAAGACATAATATGTATCGTTCAATGTGTACAAAGTCCGTCATTCAGAAGCCAGACACGCTCATATAAAAAGTTCGGCTCGAGTGGTTCCATGTTATCTAGAAAATGAAAATATAATATATTACATATAAGATGATGACATATATGTATATAATATGTATTATAAGTTACCTAAATTAATATAATCATTTAAAAATCGATAATTATGAGATACTATGAACAGAACTTAGCAGTGTTTTACATATCATGCCAAAATAGAACTTACGATATGAAAACAAGAAAGAAATATTCGCACCTACAAGTTTTTTTCATTATATATATTTCTAATTTTTGTTGTATGATTTTTTTCGTGTAAATGAAATGTGTAAAAAATGAAAATAAAAAGCCAACGTTAGATGGATTTCACTTTCAAACACCATGTACAGGAGTTCCCATACTCACTTGTGCCGCACTAACATTACAGCGATACCTATAACCGATCGTATAACAAGCGTCTTCGTACAGTAAGTGCCGACTCAGCAAAGGGAAGAGTAAAGAGCTTCTTTGAATGCTTTTAATATGAGTCTCGTTCCTCGGGGTTTTCTTTACACGATGCTCAAGTGAGATAGACGGTGAAAACGACGTCGTGATAGAAAACTGCAAGGATCAGATGACTCACGAATCTTTTCAAAAATTCCAGAAATTTACATCAAATCATAAAATCCCTATGAACAAATAAATTAATGATACACATTTTTTCAAGTAATCACTTTTAATTGTCGTCTTCTTATTTTTATACTTAATATTTTGTTGTTTTGTGTAAAATGTTTACTTTTCTAAGATGTTTGATAAATTTAATTTTATTTACATAGGACGCATAAGATTTGAAGGAATATTTCAGTCTTTTTACATGACATTTTGTGAGACATATAAAGTAAAGTAATTTATTAGACCACTGCGATAATTCGCTATCCAAAAAGTTATAAACGATTGACCGAGTTTAGGAAAACATCTAAACCTTATATTCATCATATAATATGACTCTTTCATTTATTACGGGAATGTCGTAAACGAAAAAATGAATACATCAAACGGAGATAAACGAATCTGACATTAGGCTTATGTTTGGCACAGGGATTGAGAAAGCAGGATAGGAACGAACAATAAGTTAAAGATAAAGGAAACTACAAACGAAGAAGAAAAATATTCATTGCCGTCTGAGGGGAAACAAAACCCATTCGTGTACTAGTACGGTCTTGGTACTAAACCGTCCACGACTATTGCTGCCCTCACACGTCCCTCATTAAGACAAAGCAACTAAATATAGTCTTCCAACACTTGGAGACAATACACGCTTACAAATGTGATCATCGAATTATCCGACTTTTTTTTATACGCACGGAGAAAGCTTTGGTTGGAGTTCTGCCAAACAACAAAAGTGAATAAGATTTGTACACAATTAAAATATAGTAATCGCGACATAAAACTATAATTCAGTTGGGCTGCAACTGCATGTATACTTTTGTTGAAAAATGTATCTGTGCGTAATTTATATACGTGAGACTCAATGTCAAAATCAGATAATAATAGAAATAACACAAAAAAAAACGTAGCAACGTAAGGTGGTATAAACCATTAAAATTGTGCATTGAATACGATTTTCCAAAGTACTCTAAATGTATGAGTAAAAGTAAACATTTTTCAACATCGATTAAGAATAGTTTAGAATATTTATACAATCATAGATTCGATTAATATTTATACAATATTTAAAAATAAAAATAAAATGATTTTACTAAGGAATAAGGACGTGAAAGGCCCATCTTGACAGGTATTGATTAGTTTATATTTAAATTAGTAAAAACGCCCACTAATTGCAATTATAGAAGGTCATTTTAATTATATAAAACATAGCTTCAAGAATTATATGTTAAAGTGTCATCATATAATAAATAAACAAAAAAGAACATTTATACGATTTATGTTTCTCAATCTATACTAAAGCAAACCATAGAATAAAATATTTATGTCTTGCATTACGTTTTAAACACTTTTAAAATTTAATTATGCTCTTGATGCTCGTAAATGTTTTTACGATTTAATTTAAATGACCATCAACGGTATACTGCTTTGAATATACGTTGAATTATGTTTCTAGAATTGTTTCAGGTATATACATTTTAATTATTTATCATATTTAATTGTGTAGGGGTTGTTAAGATTTATATGGTTTACATAATTTACTGACAGTGATATGCCATTTACGATATAGTTTCGACGTGCTCAAAAGTTTATGTGAGATGTTAAACGCTTTTCATCCATTACAAAACATAAAAAAGAAACGTAAAATAAAGTCCGGAAATGGCTTAGGCATGCTTTAATGTAAAAGAGTAAAAACTATCGAAATATATATATATGTACATGAATAATAAAACATTGATCCACGTTTTATAGAAAATACCATTTATCAAATAAAAAAGTTGATAATAATGGAAGACGGTAACGAAAAAATAAAAGTAAACTATCGACAGAAAGGTTGTAAAAGAACGCGAACAAAAAAAATGTATCAAAGCCCAGTCAAAATTAAAATAAACATTCACATATATATCTAAATAAATCTGATTGAATCTTTAGAAACAAATCAACATTAAAAACTGATAAAATTGTCCCAATAGTTATATAGTTATCCAAGAAATAACAATAAGTGAAAATGTGACGTTATGAAATGGCAATATATGCATGTATGATACGAATTATTATGTATGATATTAATTTCTATTTACTACTCAAAATTTCATTGTCGCTTAATATATATATATATATATATATATTCGTTTTCCAACTCAGAAGTGCAATTGCAGAATTTTTAATAACTTAACAAATCTAACAAAGTATTGAAAAACTCGCAACAGTACACATACGCATCATGAGAGAAGAAGAATGTCCAGCACGTAGCAACGGCTGGTAGACGATGATTCCCAGGAGCCTCGCAAAAATGCAGTTCGCCCACACGATTGTCGCGGCTCGATTCTTTCGACCTATCGATATACACATCGGTCGGTCGATATTTGCTACTCCTTCCCTCGAGGTACAACTATTAATAGAATAGCAGTTATTAATCTCAGCCCACACCCAAACGATAAAGAGAGGTGTTATAAGATGGTGTTGATAGTGCTTTATGCCTGCTCGCGATTCGAACAGGTGGCAACATAAATTTGGCATTTTTACTGCGTGCACTTTTTCTGTCATGCCGACAATTATTTATGAACGCTTTATGACAGTGGGGGATAAAATATGTACTGACGTCTAACGCACTCTTTGTACCCGCAAACGTGAGCGTTTCGCCGATTACGCGAAAAAACAAGTACTAACGCATGAAGATTGAGGTATGCGACTTGCTTCCGAGTAAACATTAGCTGTCGTCGTATATTTTTAGGCATATCTTTAGGAATATTTTTAGGCACTTTATCGGCGACGTTCGTCGACACAAAAAAAAATGCTTTGAAATGCAATGGCTAAACGTAGAAGATTTGCAAAATTATAAATCCAAATAATGGTAATAATTAAGTCAAGGCATCCAGGATTACACATGTATCATGCCATCAGGTTTGGCGTTTAACACTGAGATTCGAGAAAACTTCTTCTATACAATTCATTGATCCAACGCTACAATTTCTTCTTAGACACGATAATTCGTAGAAAGTGTTGATGACACGTGAAAATTCCGGAGAAGATGGAATTTTGCTCTGATATGGAATTTGTCAAAGTCCCGTTCGTCTTGTTTCCCACCAAACCAGAATTCACCGAGTGTTTAAATAAAATTGCAGTGAAAACGCGGACAAAAGAAAGTCCGGGAGAGGTTTTGGTACAAAAAGGAGAGAGATCAGCGATTGGTTGACTGCGGCTTGGCCTAACCGCATATGTGCATAAATACCTGGAACGTGCGGTTATGAAACTGCCGTAATAATCTGATCCTTTTCATGTGGGATTGGGTACTGGCGATATTTTTAATCCGTCATACATAAAACAAAAAATTAATATCATAATGTTATTGAAATTTGGTACACATAACATAACAAAATTAAAAAATAAATTACTTTTTATTAATGGAGGGCGTCCCTAGTAGAAAACATGATGCCATTTTTTATTAGGGCTATATTATTACATAACTATAGTATTATTTTACATTTCTGTTTTTAGTGTTTCGTTTTTGCAATATTACACGTATGCCCTGTTGTTGACATCACGCGTAACGCAGACTATATCTTACTTATAATCGTCATCGACATTATTGATTTTGTCAATATCGTCGTTATTCCTTGAAATCGTATACGATTTCTAAATTCCTGGATAATCAATGTGCCGACATAAAAACAACAATCGATTATTGTTTTCGCTTCGATTAAATCTAACAAAGTTTAATTTCAATCCTTCACGCATTACATTAAAAAAACGTAGGAATGCTCGTCACAGCTGTAATCTCATTACGAACGCATAAGCGCATTGCGTTGTATGCAAATTCATGCAAAAGAATTTCGTCAACGTGCATACCGTGACAAATCGGTTGCCGCAGATTTATCTTCCGGCAAATAAGCGACGCGTTTGCGTTGATCGAAATGTTGATTGGCGGCGCGAGCCGCAAATGTGTTTTTCTTGTCGCGATCGAAGCCAACGACAAACAGCAAAGAGTAAAATGCGATTATTGATCATTGACCTACGTGACATACAACCGGTAGCACTGAGGTTTCGTGGTTGATTTGTGACAAACCCCGATGATTGATCACTTGGTTGACCTAAACCCGATCACGCAATGTAGAAAAAGGAAAATTTTCACACGGGAGCTGGACATTAGTAAAAAACATGGCTGCATATGGCGACAAAGTATGTTTTCACTTACTGTCAAGCTTTTGATTTCTTTAATTATTATAAATCATTTTTGGAAATGCTATCCGCGATATTGCTGCCAAGGTGTTTTATAATTATGCATGTAGACTTTTGTGATGGTGCTACATTCTATATATAGTTTTACTATATTCAATGGGTCAAAAGTTCAAAATATCAGACTCTATATTCTTTGTATTTATTCCATATGTGACGATAAATGTGTACAGGTAGTTTTTTTAGAATTAAAATTTTATTCGCATACATCGTCTAATTAAAATCCCGGAAATTAAAGACATTTGTATGCACAGCCACGCCTAGAACCCATTTCTAGCGCCATCAGACATATTTTGTACAATAAGCTAGTACACTAGTTCACTCATCGACGTTACCGGTTTCCGTATAAGCGAATAAAACTAGAAAACTTTTCACGGCAAAAAGTCCGTGTCACTGATGATTCTCTATTGTAGCTGCCAGCCACCCAAGCGTATCGTCGCTTTTTTACGATTTTTCCAAAGCGTAACAGAGTAATACTTGGCACTTTTTTTTTTTTTTGTTGTAAGAGAATTATGAAGCAGAGAATCTTGATTACGAATTTCGGACGGAAGTTTAGAGCAGTATCCATTGTCTACTCGAAACAATGAGGATGGTATTTACAATCTGTCAATTTTAAGGCACTTGAATATAGAGATTCGGTGACCGAAATGATGGAAAATTGTCAATGAAAGAAATAGAATGGATCGATTGTTAATTGATATAATGATTGATATCAACCCTACTAGAAATCTATCCATTTTTTTCTTACACTGTCCATTTCTCCTATGTCTTTAACATGGTAAATATCTGAACTGTCTAAGAATTGGCTAAGAAATGTTTTCAGGGAAAGTTTTTGTAATATCATATTTAACATTTTTTTTATATTAAAGAAAAAGAGGGGAACAGAAATTAAATTAATCTCTAAATAAAATTGTAGTTACTAATATATATACATATAACAACGTTTAAATATAAATATTATAATTTGTATATTATATATGTTATGATAAATCTGTTAAGTTTTTTTAAAACGCAGATATTATTTTTAATACGGAAATCTGACGGCGCCAGAAAATCGTTGCTTCTATACGTAATTTATACTTCACACATATTTGAACACGTGTTAAGAATAGAAATATTTTCACGTGTTATATATTTTCAATTGCTTTCACATTTATTTATGTATGTATGTTAGTCTCATGACACGCGATCGACTGTACCCAAAAAGGAAAATGAGCGTAGGATATTCTGATCTAAAATGTTGAACTGCATATACGCAGCTCCGTATGGCGTAACGAGGAATTATAAAAACAACAAGTGCACTTATTGAAACTTGATATAGAAAGTTATTATATTCAATCGTTTTATGGTTATAAATAGATTTATTATTAAACATTTAATAATAACAGGGCCAGAACCCTACATGGACAGGGCGAGTTCAATACAATCCAAGAAGCTATATTTTATTTTATGACATTTCGATTTATTATTTTTAGTATTTAAATAAATAATTATCAAGACTGGAAAAATGCATATCAACTAAAAATATATATGTACTACATAAAAAAAAATATGTAGTTTAAATTTATATATAGAATATATATATATGTATGTACTATTGAGATTTCTGGGAATAGACGTGTTGTCACTCTTCTATGAAGAGTAATCAATTTCTTTTTAACAGAAATTCTGCATTTTTTATAAATAAGCAATGAACGCCTTTCTCGAACGATGACCAAATTTTCAATGCAAAATACATACGAAGCACAAATATGACTAATTTGAACGATTTTCGCATGACGTTAATAATAAAATTTTCTTTAGGAGCTAATAAATACACTTATTATTGTAAATATTGAACTGCTATTTATTATTAATAAAATTCCTTCAAGTTAAACGATTACATTGCTTTCGTATGTGTAAATGTGATAAACGTGAAATATATAATACGTATAAATAAACACAATGTTATTTCCAAGCATTTTCCACTAGATCCACCTTAATTGTTGAGCTATCTCAAGCGTCGTTATAAATTTATTTTCGCATATCGCTTTTTTCACACTCTGATATACAGTGCAACTGATATACTATATGCAAACACCGGCGCCGGTATGTCCCGTGCGTCTACGCAATTTACTTCGTAATTCTACTCTTGAGTCACTTATCATACAAATTTGCATGTTTAGATATTGAACAAAAATTCCGTCAATATCTTTCATGTAGAACTCAAATTTTTATTTTAGAAAATTGAAGATTTATTTTCTGTAACAATACAATAAACAATTATTATGACGAACAATTTGTGCAAATCTGAAATACTCGCAGTTTTAAATCACATATGCTCTACTTCATACATACAGTACGATTAAATAATCGTTAAATGCAAAATTTATTTTCCATAGCAAAATATCCTCAATAATGAATTCTTACTAAAAATCAGAATAGATTTATAAGAGAGAAGAATAAACGTGAATATGATACGAACAAATGTCCCTCGACCCTAATCCTCAATTGCTCTATGCTAAAAATGTAATAAATGCTTATACAAAACGGTTACTCAACAATAAATGCAACTTACTTTCCTTCTTGAATGTGTTATAATTTACGTGCAATTTTACTAATTTAGTATTCCTGATGGCAATCATTACATGGATTGGAATGCAATCATCTCACCTTCTCTCTATATAAGCAAAATACCACCGTACTTACGTTGTATTGACATTTTCTCATCTCTTATTTTTTAAACGTCTATAGTTTACACCAAACGTTCTGCAACGGTTTCGAATTTACAACCGGCCTCCTTTAATAAGCCCCTTATAAATTATCGACGGACGTCGCACCACGATTGACAGTAATCGATTAAACTAATTTCAATAATCATGGTGTAATGATAAAAAAAAAATAATGTCGAATATTGAGCTCGCTCATTCGCTCGGAGGAAAATCTGAGCAGAATGTCGGGATAAAAGTTTAATCGGATTCCAGCACTTTACTCCGATCCAACATGATTCGCGTTTCGAGGCGGCAATTTACCAGCTGACTATTGCGCATGCGCACAAAACTCTGCATCTCGATAAACATTTGATCGTGGTAGGTGATCGTGCATGGAAGTAACTTTAATGAAAAAATGCCTGTTTAGATGTTACGAATGCAAAAAAAAAAATGTGTAATATAAAAAATTTCACTTTTTACTAATTATAAGGTATAAATTGGAATTTTTTCATTTAACGTGACATAATATTTCTATGGTTTGTCACTTTCCATTTCTCCATTTCAAAATAATTCAACGTGCTTTATATATACGTTTCGAAAACAAAAGTTATAACTTATTCTGGTTTGCAAAAGTCAAATCAAGTCTTTAGTGTTGAAAAATAAATTTATTTTATTGGTTTTCATCAATAAATCAAACACTTCTAGTTTTCAAAAATGGATATTTGATGAAAAAGATCACCATCTGAAAAAAGAACACGTGATCAAACAGAAACAAAAATAGCAAGTCTGAGAAAACATCCGAAACGAAAGTAAAATAGCAACGTGCACATCGTCCGCATATAAAAAGAGACGAAAACAAGACGAAAGGGTGAATCGTAGCATAAATTACTAGTAAGCCTCTTTGACTGCACGATGGCGACAGCGGAACCGACCATTATCGCCGCCTGCATTATGATTCCCCGTCGTGCGTATGAGTGCGCGAAGATGCCGCGATAAGGATAAATCTTACGCTCGCTTACGTCGCTTTTAACGCTGCGTATCGCGTTTTGCCCGACATCCTCTTCATCTCTTTGTAACTTGGGTCTGCTGCCTATTCTTCCTTTTATTCTTCGTACGTTTAAAAAAATCAAGCCGAATTGAATAATTTGTTAGCACGATCTTCACATGGTTCTATTCTAATACATTGAAAATTTGAAATGTACATTTATTATAGGCGAGTTTTTTTATGTCATACATTGAAGCAATAATTTTAAGACTATGAGGTTAAATCAGGGTAAAATTGTAATTTTTGTTTGCTAAAATTATGATAAAAATTAATTTTCCATTACAAAAAGTTGTTTATCAGGGCCCTCGATAGCGAATCTATAAAGTCATTTTCGAAACGTCAATAAACATATTCAATTTGCCAAAATATTTACTATTTGTAGATATGTTCAAGATTTGGCAATAATAAATTACGATACCCAATCTAATACCCTAATCAGCAGAGTTAAAAAGTTGGAACGAAAACGACTAACACGAATTTATCAATTAAAACTGGAAAAATAGTGGAATTGAAAGATTGAGCATCAATCAAACAAATAAATTATTAAAGAGCACCTCAATGAATTCTTAAAGATATCAAACTGTAGTTTTAAATTATATACAATGACCTAATGCAACACTGAAACATTAAAATAAATAAATTTTCATCTTGAAATATTCTAATTTCTCTGCAAGTCATCAGTGCCTTAAATTACTTCAGCAAACTTGGGAATAATTTTATTAAAATCTGTGCGATAAACTGACAAAGTACAGCACGACATGTATATATAAATTTAGTATTTATCGCTTTAACGGAAGCTCTTCTTCAACCATAATAAAGACGTTCTCATTGCATTGTGCCTTTCGAGACAGTAAGTGGAACTTTGGAACGCACGTGGCGTGTGTCTGAAATTACATCGATGGGCATCAAATTTATATACAGCATCATATTACGGATTAAAGATGCACCGTAAAAAGTTTTTGCGGTAAATTTTAAAACGGGATTTCTTATAATATAAACAAATAAAACGATTCGGTCAAAAATCGATATACGTATACATACGCAAGTAAACATTGAATTTCAATATATACGTAAGATTTTGAAAGGCTTCGAAAGTTCTATATAGTTAGAAAAATCTTATGATGGAGATTTTGAGATACACGTATAAATCATGATTTTCCTCAATATTCTTCATATAATACTGCAGGGATTGGGCCAAATTTTGTGGGAAAACAGTATTTAAATAATTTTGACAGAACACATCTACGAAAATGTCGCATACTACTGCAATGAATTATTTTAAAAATCTCACTGCAAGAAAATTGAGAATGAAAAATTCATCTTTTTCGTGGGAAATTTTAAATTTTCCATAGTTTTAAAACTCGTCCAGTGCGTATTTCCTGCGTGTATGCTACATACACGTGTAAAAGTGAGATCGACACTGGGCCCGGCGGCATTTACGAACGTGGGCCGTAAAACGCACGACCCACGATTTTACCGCCTGGTTGAATCGCCTCCGACGAGGCTTCTTTGGGTGTACCCGCACCCTTTTCTGGATTTACGTTTCTCACAACCTCGATTGCTCTAGCTTATGGCGTTTTCAATGAGAATTTTTATGCCGACTCGAAGCACTCTGCGATCGTTACCTCTTAATACTTTTTGTTACGCGAGACGCGTATATTTTCGGCAAAATGGAAATTTTAAGACCGCCGTAAAAGCGGGAAAGTGTAAATACATCGCCGATAAGGAAATTCGGAAGCTCGTATCCGATTTATATCAAGTGCGTAATTTAATGCGTATATTCAGCGTTGTAAACAACATTAAAAGTTGTTTTTGTTACTATATAATCGCGATTTCTTAATTGTTGGGCTTAAGTCTGTTATGCGGGTGCACTGCCTATAGAATTGTCGGAATTTTGGGGACTCACTTTCAACTTTCATCTATAGAGGAAAAATATATCGGTATCTATTTTTATAGTCAAATTAATCATTTAGTGTATTTTAAAAATTTTACAATTATAATTCGCTTTATTATAATGAATATTTCAAAGAGGAGAGTAAATTTTATTAATATTTATGACATTTTTTATAAGCTGCAGTTTGTCTACAAAATACCACTTGGTTCCACCTAAATCTTTTTCCTAAATATTTTATTTATTTATTTAATATATTAATAATTGCATAGAACCTATTTAATGCATTTAATAACCATAAATAATCAAGAATATTTAATTTTTTGTTTCAGGTAAGTTCCAAAATATGTATTCATTCCCAATGAATACCTAACGAAAATTCCTCATCCAGAATTTGGTAATATGAATACTGTTTACTTTCTCTGCATGGTTACTTTCAAACTTTTTAAACATTTTTTGTTTAATTTTAACTCTATATAGCTTAGTATTCATTTAATTAAAAATTAAAAAGAGACATTTCATTTCAACATTTCATATTCCCAACAGTCCACATTTATTGCCCATGCGCACATGAATTAAATGTACGACTGTTATGAACAACGATGCTAAAAGCAGGCAAAACAGTGGAATTGGTAAAAATTGTTATACCTATTTGTATAAAGCCGATACAGTAGATTGGCAGAAAAATGAGAATGGTGATTAAGCAATTACCAAAATCAATATATCATTAAAGAAAATTTACCCTTACAAAAAAATAGTAAATAAAGTAATAAAAATAAATAAATATAGTGAATACTATAGTTTTGCTCTAAGTATTGACATAAAAATATAAAAGTCTTAAAATTTAGACAAAAACTAACTGAATATCGAAATTAATATATGTATACAAGCATTTTAATAACTATTATTCTAAAACAGGAATCTGTAATCTGAGGATTTAATGTTAGCCCTTACAATCACGCAGCCAGCCCCGCATTCTATTGTTTTTTATTTCATATCATATTTCTTTGTTATCTAGTCATTTTTATTTATTTTATTATTCATCAATGTTTTTCACTGAATGCAAATCAGCATTTACATTTTTTAAATTCCACATTAAAAATCTGCAGTGGCGTTTAAAGTCAAAACGCCCATAATTTTTATCAATTTTCCAGATCAAACACTCCAAAATCATATAGCACCTATTTCAAGTGTAAACGTCATAAAGTTAGCAGGTTTCCATTCATAATTTCAAGAATTAAATTTTTAGTAGATTAAATTTATATATAATAAGAAGAAAAAAACATAATAAAGTTTTAAAATATAGAATTGGATTCCATTTTAATTAGTGCATCATCAAGAATGCATCTTAAGAGTATCCTTCGAATAAATAACAATAATCGTCGGTATGTAGAAAACTCCGCAATACACATTAATTGCTGTACTTAATTAATAGTTAATAATTATTAAATTCACGCCCGCGATACACGCACCTGGCGAATTGTAATTATACGTCAGATACCATTCTGTATTTTACATAAATCACGTATACATTACTGATGATGGGTTAAGTGTATAACGCACTTTCGTAATGTGGGTGTTTATTACTAGTAGGTGTACACGTAAATTTCCGACTGTTATGTTTGCATACGGCGTATAATGACGTATAAAATTACATTAAAAGTGGGGTGGACAATGAAGAAAAGAATCGTGACGAAATTTGTATACGATTCTAATTACAAGGCATTGAATAAATATTGATATTGCGTTACTGGGATTACTTTCAACAACGATCTAGATGAAACAACTGATGTTTTTAAATACCATTATATATTACATAGGCCATGGGACGTAGAATATTGCAAAAGAAAATTTGTTAATATTTAACAAGGTCAAACACCAGGTGGTTATGGAACAATTTTTTCGCAGGGTTAAACATTTCCATGACAAAGTATCCGTATAGAATTATATAAGTATAGGCTATCGAATTACTCCCGCTGGGACCATAATTTGAGTTCAGATCATCGAATGAAATTTTCGTAAACAACTTTTTGAGGTTTAGTGAACAATAATGAGAAATCAATTCTCGAACCCTAGTAGAAATCTGTCCATTTTTTTCTTACACTATCCATTTCTCCTATGCCTTTAACATGGTAAATATCTGAACTGTCTAAGAATTGGCTAAGAGAAATGTTTTCATTTCTACCAGGGAACTAGAACAATTATTTTCTGTCATCAACTAATTAATATTTTTAAGTCGAACACTACAATCCACATCAAAGTCCGATATCACAGCTATATAGGTGCTATTCACTTTCCCCGTGACGTGTTTTGTTTATAAAGCGCGATACGCACCTGTCTATTACAACACGTTTTATATTAATTGCAAAATCGAGAATAATACTTTCAGAGGCCTTCTCGTTGTGGCCAATGCCCACTTGGAAGGCCCTTAGCGAACGCACTCGTAAAACTGTCGCTATAGACAGCGCGAATCGCAAAAGGCGTCAAACGGGAAACCTGCCGCTGGCTCCTCGGTGTCGCGGCGCTTTTTATTTTTCCGAAAAACAAACAGGTTTCTCAAACGAAGCAATTCATTTGTGATTAATTACCCGGCGCAATACAGCCGATATATCCGACGACGATGCGAGATCAAGTGCGTTTGACGGGGCAATAAACGGCTGCTTCCGCGGTTGGTGCGTTTAATTTATTAAATGTGACTTTAATTACACAATTAATTAATTCGTGTTTTCGTTTTCCTCTTATCTCCCATGTCGCTTTTTAATGGCACACAAAGATTTCCTAAACGCTCTATGCACACCGTATAAAGTGCTCTCCGTACTGTATCTGAGAATTCGCATTTTCGTCGCAACAGAATAAAAAGTAGCGAAACTGCGTCTCACATTGATTATTCATAACGTCTGATATATATATATGAGAACCCAGTTATTGAATGCGATTTAATACGATTATTAAAAAGTGGAGTCGGTGACTTATATTCAACGTATTTAAGCAAGTGTTTTATGAAATATTTGACAAGTATATATCAGCAAATAATAAATTATGCATACATATGGATTTTTCAAAATGTCAATTTCTGTCGAAACATGCTTGATGCTCTATTTCACACGAGTTGGTAATTAACTTGGATTTTTCAATGCCTGGGCATTAAAGATAATTAATAAGAAAAAATTGTACAATTTATGCTAAATTTATTTTATTGTTTTGTTTTTACGATTACAATAAAAATAATGGTGATAATATACTTACGTAAATCTGTAAGTATACTAATCCCTTTTAGAATCATATACATATTTTATTATATACATTATTATACGTTATTACATACATATATTTCACACAATATACTATGTAATGCATATTTTAAGGAATAACATTCTGAAAGAGATTAGTACACTTAAAGTTTTACGTAAGTATATTTACGACCGTTATTTTACTTAATGAGGATTTTAATGCAGCGACTGAAACTATTTCTTCAAGTAAACAGAACAAATTAGCTTTGAATGGACATAAAGACAAATTGTAATAGTTCAAAAGATATTTAAACAAACTAATATAAAAAATTAAAATAACAAAAAATAAATATACTCGTAAAAACTAAAACAAATAACAATTACCAAAAAAACGTAATTAAAACCATAAAGTCTTATAAAAAGAATATATGCACACTTCAAAGTCAACAGAAACTATAATAACATTTTTAGGAAATAACGAAAGTGATAAAAATAAAAAGGTAATAAGTGCGGATAAAATGAATAAAAAAATTATAATTAAGTAAAAAATTGAATGTATTAATACCAGATACTGGACAATATTCTCATGGAGCTTTCTGGTCACTGGTGTTTATAAAGAGTTAGTGGAAAAACATCGGGGTAAATCACGTTTATGACTTCATCCCAAACCGCGATCATAAACGAAATGTTATTTCTCCGTTGGCACCGTGCGTCTACTGTAAACCGTAAAATCGTATTATTTAATCCTAAGTGTTCCGCATATTGACGGGAATTTCAATTTATCGTCCATTGTTCTCCCTGCGGTGTTATCGCTTCGGCGATAACATATATGTATATCACAGACCCTCCATCATACGTACGTATGCTATTACCATTCAGGTGCGAGAGAAAGTTTTTAAAAGTCAAGAGCCTCGACTTCGAATTAACATTTTCACTTAATTTCCTTCTGACCTCGTCCAAGCAAAATTATTATTTTGCCAACTCTGGGATCTAGATCGAAGGTTTTCATGATTGTCCCATGCTGCTTGGAAATCAATCAGTATTATTGTTGCGGCTAAATGTCGATCGTTATCGGGAGCGTTGCGTTCGTAATAATAGAACTGTATTCGATCGGTGCACTGTTTGTACTACGAAAGGATGGAGGTTTAGTACTGTTTATTTTTCATTAGGCGTCACGGATTTCGTTATCGATATCGGTGTACGCCGATGCAGAATTACCGGAGTAACAGTTGGTTGTTATGGAATGAATTGTTATGACGAATTGATTATTTTATTGAATAGACATAACCGATTATGCATTTCTGCAATAATTGATATTTTAATCTAATGCTGCGTTAATTTAATTGGTTTGTACAATGTATAAACGATATTTGTTTGTTTTTATTCAAAACAGAAATTAACAAAAGTTGTAATAAATAAAAAAAAAAATCTTTGAAAAACATGTTAACGTTAATAAATCTTGGTCAAAATCTATACAAATTGGCGGAAGTGTAATGGTGGATATTAAAAGATGACAACATAAAAATTGATAAAACTTTCGAGAAATAAAATAAAAAAACGTAATAACCAGACACAGACAACAATTTAAAAATAACCATATGGTTATTTTAAATTAATTTTAAATTATTTTAAACTAACGTCAATAATTAATAAACAAAATGCTGCGAGTTTTTTAGTTTATATTCAATAAAATGTTAACAAAATATATAAATGCACTTGTATAGCACACCATCAAATTTTAAACAACTCCGCAATAATGAACTGCCTTGAAAATTCATTTATTTACCATGAAAAAATTGTAATCAATCACTATTTGAAAATACGTCCAAAAATATAATAGTAGTTTTTAATAGAGTCTGTATTAAAAACATATTTCATAAGATTCTAAAAAAGTGACATTTACTAATCTCGTAAATATAAAAAAAAAAAAATATCCCAGTGATCATTTAAAATACATTTTTATTTTTTATTCGTCACGTCGGTGATGCGTTGTAGTCTATCATCGTCGAATATTCATGACGCTCTTCGTCAATGTGAAAGAGCATTAAGACAAAAACATGAAAGTGTAAATAATCAGCCCAGTTTCGTTGCTTCGTCCATCTGCCGACTTATCTAAGTTCATCGTCGGTTAATCTAGAAGTTTTAAAAAGGACCGACATTGCCAACCGCGCATTTGGTGTATTTTATGCCCCTTAATACTGGAGACGATGTAAATTAAGCATTTAGGATCGAATCGCTATTGGAATGAAATTGACACTCTGGAATGATTGTCCCACTGTTGCCTCTGTTCGGACATTCATTGGGCCATTAAATTTTATTGCCGGAGAAGCGCAAGGTTTATCGCCAGTATAGAGGATCATGTCGGATGACCCTTTAAACGTCTGTAGACGGCTTTTAAAGAAGTTTCTGTATAAATAAGTAATCGACACCTTATTGTGAAATGATATAAATACATATATTTCGGTCAATCGTTCTTTGTCTCTTTGTTATTTTCTTTTTTATATCATCGCGACGTACAATAGACGTGCTAAGTCATTATAATTGACAAACACGCAGCAAACAAAGGATTTTTACATTTCGCTAATTTATTAAATAAATGAAATTTGTACTTTTTTCAATATATTTATAACTTTGAATTTGTGCTTTAATACATAATTTGTTAATAACACAGTTACATGCACAATAATTCAAATACTCGCGTTCCGAAAGCGACAACAATAATAAATTACCGCAAATTATCGTATCACCTTCCGCTTCAGAAAATTACTATAATTTAATATATCACACATCAGCTTCGAAAATCACCGCAATTGAACGTATCACCTTTCATTTTCGTATGCAACCATAATTTAATATGGTCCATTAATATTCTTTAAATTTACTGCGCTTACGCGTTATAATAATACTTGCGCTATTGCAATAGCGCAGGTTCATTTTTCCTATGAAGCAATAGCGAACAGTCAGTATCGCAGTTTCGTTTCTATTTAGTTTGCATTATCCCCATCCGTGCAAGAAAATATGTCGGCTGGGATAATTTCACGCTACGAAAAGCTGACACGGCAAACTGACGACTTATATAAATATTAATCTATATACGTTCGTCCGCTGACCCTGTAATTCACAACGTTGATAAGTTTTGAACTAAAATATACTAAGAGATAATTATGAAAAAGCCGAAATTCTCATGAATGTCGGAATGTAAAATTTTGTTACATTTCACAACACCGACTTGAAATGCACATATATACTAAACGTGTATAATACACATGTGGACAATCAAATAAGACATGAATATCGGTACAATTATCAATTTCAACTAATGTTACCAACATATGTACAATGCATATATACACACCTAAAAAATTCGACCAATCACACACGTAAAGATGACTCGAAAACGAGCGATCGGTGCGTAGAACGTGTAATTTCGAAGTTATCGCGACAGGTACGATCAAACGACGGACAACTTCAGGTGTGGCTTATCAAACGGGAGTAATGTCGACTTCCCTTCGACGCGTGGGGACTTTTTGCTCCTCATGGCGATAATCGAGCAAGGCAGGGCACCTCTCTCGCTGTCGGCGAATATTTCTTAGACACCGACCGTCGACTCACCTGCCTACACAATCACGTTCCAGTGCCAACCTTCCCTGTATCTCCATTATACGCTTAAGGCGGTTTCATAGTCTATTGGTCGGTAATAGATAAAAGTCGTCGCGAGAAAATGCAATGTGAATTTCGTAAATATACCAGTGATATCTGTCGACTGCGAATTTTTTGTCGGACAATTCGAACCGTTTAATTAAATATGTCATTCAATCTCGTTTGCGGTGTCCGAACGATAATTGATCAGAGAAGTTTCTTACATTTGTAACAAGGATTGCTAAATATCTATGATGGAATATTCAAGTGAATATTCTTTATTTTAGCACTTATTAAATTCCTTTCAATAGAAAAAGTAGATGACAATATAATGTATACTCCGGCAACAAATACAACTAAAATCTGGAACGAGCAGAAATTATCATTTTACGCCCTTGTCTTAAATAAGCTGAAAGTCTGAAACAGACAAATGTGATGTAAGCTTTATAAAGCCTTTAAAACGCGATACACAGTAGGGCGGTAATGCATAACAGGATGGCACACTTACTGCCGTAGGAGAAATGTACAACTTTTAGCACTGGAAAATGAATGTACTATTTTTCTTCTGGTATGACAAAATGTATATTATTATTCTCGCAAATTCAAAGATAAATGTAATATTGTTAAGTGCTAAAATTATACGTTCTACATGTGTGAGCTGAAACAATTCTATACATTATTAAGTTATCATTATTACAAAACGTTTACGCAAAATATTCGTAAGAAAATGAAAAATTCTCTATTCGACACCTTAATTCTAATTTATCTTTCCAGCCGCGTGCATTAAGAATTTTATTTCTTGCGTTAATTTACGACTCACACGATAATTGGTTCCCTGATAACTTTTCAACAAAGTATGCGATTACCATCCGGGACAGTCTCGTTATCCCTTCGCATTGCATCTCAGCCGTGCTATGATGTCGACGTGTATAGGACTACTTGCCTACCGATCGTTAAATCGCTTTGAAACAGCGATGCACGTAAAGAGAGATGCGGGAATCGGCAAGAATAATTTATTGCTTTAAGAGGACGTCTAATAAAGATAACTTTCCAGAATATAGCATAAATGGTATATTACATTCCGTCGATATTACATGTCATTTACCAATGCTAGGTTTCACTATATAGCTGTGTTACGAACACTGAACAATTTTTTTTTTTTTTTTTTTTTTATTTTCAAGTAAATATTTCTTTGAATGGTAGGAAGTAAATATTTACTTGAATTAAGAAAAGATTTTCTTGAATTAAGTAAGATTTATTAAAAAGAAAGAAACATTTTATTAATTCAAGTAAATATCACAGCAAACACAGAAGTAACAGGTATACGACTATGTAACATTTATGGAACAAATAACAATTATATAAATGTTACATTACCATTACTTTTTGCGTTTGCAGGGATATTTACTAAATAAATATTTACTTGAATATAGAAATTCTTTTTTTCGATATAATAGTGAACAGTTACTATATTATTAAAAACAGTTAGTAATATTATAAGCACAACTGATATTACATTAATTGTCATATTTTCATCACTTCAATAATTAAATGTATAAAATGCCGCGTAAACTATTTTTAGTGAATTTTGTATTATATCAGATGATTTTCATTATATCAATCTTTCATTAAAATTCATGCAACCATGTTTTAATTAACTGAAGCAAACCATCACTAATATTATTAATTAATTTAAAAGGAAATCAAATATCAAATCAAATATCAAATCAAATATCAAATTGACAATCTTCTCGTGCGAACGCTTCAGTTTAAAATGAAATTTGTTTTTGAAAAATTCCGAATGTAATTACGCTAAAACCGAAAGGTTAATGATTATTACAAACATTAACCTTTGGTTGGCCATAAAAAAATTTAAGGTAGATAAAAAAGAGTCGTAAAGATTCGCGTACGTCTGTTATTCACAGTTCAGTCTCGGCCCTCATAACGAATTGAAGGGTGCACATGTAAACGACCTAAAATTTATGAATACTACTTCGCGCGTTTTAAACGCACTTCTTTCGTTTCGCAATAACTCGCAGAGGACCATATAGAAATTTATCCTTTAAGGATGACGTATAAAATACTCTTTTTTGCTCTTAGGAGTCATAACTTCCTCGTAACGAACCCCCGAATATATGTACACTTGTATGCTGGCATGTATGCATTTGTTTACTACCATTCTGTACACGCCTTACAGAATAAACTACTACGAATTGTTCAGCAGACAATATTCAATTTCAACCAGCTTATGACCAAGTTCCTTCCAAATATTTTTAATACTTTATATGTAACATGCGTATATATTATTACTTTTGTTTCGTACAATTGTATAAAATCTGCACACATAAAACGATACTAATATACATTAACAAAATAATGAGATAAACAATATCTTAAATCAAACAAAATTTCGAATAAGGTAATATTGAGATATCGCTCAATAATAATACATACAAGACTAATTTTAGTACACTTTTTTTTATGACAATCGTTTCGATAGAATATTCTTAGAAGACTTGCAGAAAAATACATCGGAATACGAAAAATGGATAAAACTTATAAAAAATCTATATAATTATATCAAGGGAGAAAATAATGCTATCGTATTAATCAGGAAATGAAAGTGTAACTCAAGTGTAATGGATAATCACGACAAAAACAATGTCGGAGCCATACCCGTATTTTCGAGGGATGTCTGAAATGTCTCATGAAAGCGTTCGAGCACATTCAAGTATGAATGGATGTTCCTACTGTACTCTTTAATCTTTACTGCAGCAATAGCACGAAAGGACGTTCCCGTTCATTGAGTAGGAAGCAATCTGTTTCAATACGGCTACTCCAGCATGTAGTGCACCGTACGTACACGCTGAGGACGTTACTTACGTTTGCGTCTCAGTCAGTCATAAACACTACACGCCTACTATAACGGTTGAATTGGACGAGAGATCCCCGGCCCGGGTGGTGGCCATTGAGTAAATCAATTGGTCCGAAGTGGCTGGCCGAATGGAGATTCTCGAAGATTCCGAACGTCGCACATAAACGCGCACGGAATGTTAATCACTCCGAATTATTTATACGCACGGTAAATGCACGATTTATGAAGGCAGAATCTATAGAAAGCTTTCGATGACCGACTGAATTATTCTTTGTATACGTTACCCGCCTTCTGCTGATATTTAAAATTTGTTAAAAATATTCCCATGGCATTGATTGATAACTGCAGTTTTCCCGATTCGTGCGTTATGAACTCCACCTTGATGCAAAATTTCGTTAATGAACGGTTTTGTTAATTTTTCTCGGGAAGCTTTAGATTATGATGCAAATTACATCTGATATGTATCTACCTTTTACATGTGATCTAGCAGAAGGTAATTTAAATTTAATTTAAACGTCGTGTTTGATTTGCCTAAATATAAATCTTGAATTGATTTCAGGTTCTATAATAACGAATAAGTGAATTATTTAATAGATTGAACTTGGAATAAACAAAAAAATAAAAAAAATTATAAGATATCATTAAAAAATTATCATTATCAAAAGTGCAGACACCAATTACTTGAAAATATATAAAACAATATTTTTGTTCACGTACTGAAACATGTATTTAAGTACCATCAGGACGTTTTTAAAGACATTAAAAATAAATCAATCGATTATTTTTCCCAAATAAGGCGTCACTGTATAATAAAATGTTTTTATAAAAAGTCACTAAAATAGCCGTATACTTGCTATTTAATTTGATATATTTTATATTCGTGAAATAAATGTTAGTAAATACACAATAAAATTAAATTACTTTTTCTTGAATAAAATGTTTTTTATTATATAAATGGCACAAATATTTTATACTTACCTTAATTGTTGAATGTATTACACCTGGAATGGGTGCAATATTCACACGTGAGTGCTGCCTGATCATAATAATAATGAATTCACGTCGTAAATCATGGATAATGTACAATTACCATAATACATTACTCATGATTCGATTCATTTACATCTCAATTGCTATAACATTTGTCGTTATTTCTGTAATTTCGTTCGCCTTATTATACCACTTATGTACATATTTATACATAATTACTAAGTCGACGTAAATACAACTATTATTTATTCTGAAATAAATTTAATAATCAAAGTTAATATAAATTTTAACGAACGTTACATTTTTTTCTGATACCATTATTACATTATCGTTAATGTAGAAATTATAATTCATACAAATTTTTAAATAAATTATCCGATGAATAAAATCCATTCTAATAGGCTTAATTAGGCATTGAACAAAGTCTTGTTGGTCCAATCATTCTATATTTGACATAACCATTCTTCTGGTTAACGCCAATTTCTATATTGTCCATATAACCACAGCATTGTTTCAATCATAAATTTTTCCGCGTGTACTTCAGTTTCAACTATCTTTGAGATCTGATCTCATCTTAGGTCTGGATAGTTCATGTAATAATGGATGTAATCGTAATATTTTACCTAAATTACTAGATCAATTTTAAAATACATCTATCTAAACCTGCATTAAATGACAATATTTAAGATCTCTTTATATGCAGAACTAAGGAAATAAGGTATTGTTTAATAATTGATCATAAATATTCTTAAATAGCGTACTATACTAGTAAAGACGGTGCAGGTAATAATGTATTCGAATAGAGATGCATTTCCAAGCACAGTCCATTAACATAAACTTGGTATCACATTATTGGAGTCACCTAATAATCTGGAACATATTGATGTCACATGTTTTTATAATAATCTTGTGCTATCACCACATATCATCACATTAGCCTTATTATTCTCTCTCTCTCTCTCCTTCTCTAGGGCTCTTCTGTTCCATGTTCTTTTCGATCAACCCATGCAGTATCCACTGATTTTACCCATTTACCCTTTCATTCGCTTTTCTTTCTCTTTCATTTTGTCTGTCTATCTGCCTCTGTCTCAGTCTCTACCTCTATTTACCACTTTCGATTGCTTGGTCTTTATTTTGGGGGGGGGGGGGGGGGGGGGCAACGGGGCAGACATGGCGCCTACGTGGGCGTGCGCCAAGTCTGAGAGATAGTTGGTGCGAGTAATAATTATTATAAAGCGGGTACGAGCACGGCCAACGTCCTCCTGGCCGATTAATGCGGAGCGACTGCCGCATGGCTACCTGTCAGCCTACGATTCTGCCCATGCGACCGACGGAGAATGGAACCTAAAACTCGCCGATTTTTTTCGCCTGCCCCGTTGTCTGCGATTTATCATTTTTCTCTGCGCAAACGAGATATTTCCAACTGGACGTTTATTAAATATCTTGTACTCGTCTAAAGGGCTTTTAAAGTTGATGCTTAATGGCTTGGTAGGTGCAATTTATTTCTCATCTTTTGTTGTACCTAATTTTCTCTTGATTACCCTTATTATCTTTATTACTATCTTTTATCATCTTTATTTTATTGTTTTTTTATGATGATCTATCGTGAAGAGTCATGCAGAGTTCAACTTTAAAATTATAGTGGGAGACTCAAATCTTATAAATTTTATAAATTTTATAAGACATGATTCATAAGATTTGAAATCTTCAAGAAAAACTAATCTATGAATGCATTTACTGTGTAACAATAAAATAACAATAGAAATTATATCATCAAAAATAAATGTTTTAACGACCTATATATTTATGAAACTGTTAGTATTACTCTAATTATTGATCTTAATCACTGATCTCCATTATAGAGATAAACATAGAAGGATGGCTGTTTGGCTGCGTAAAACCTATTCATGAAATATTTGGCTAACTTACATATCGACAAGGGTTAGAGAAATAGCAACTAATTATTGGAAATTAATTCTCCGTTTAAACTTGTCTATTTGACTGAACAAAATCTCCAATCGATAATTATATTTTTTTATGTACAACATGCATGTATTATTACAAATTCAAATCAGTAACCAAAGAATATATAGGCACGATTAAAAAATACCTGTTTTTAGATCAATGGAATGTCGTTAAAATATCAATATCGTCATAGTCCATACATAGGAGAATTATGGGGAAATGTTGTTAACAATTTAATTTCGAATTCACTACGTACTTAAATGGTGAACTATTGAATATTGTTGGATTACATAGTGAATGTATACATTATTATTGACGTTAAATAGTTCTTTATAATTATTCATCGAAAGGGCTCTAGCACATAAAATGCAGACTTTAACGAATTAAAATAATGAATTATGATTGACACAGAATATTGTAACTAAACTAGACTACATAACCTAATTGGATGATATGAAGTTGGTGGCCACTTTCTTGATGGTACTCATTCCTCTTCTTATTAGAGTAGTATAGAAGATATTTGATAAATATTGTAAAACAAGTGTTAAATAACATTTTATGAAATCGTTTCAATAAGATATAATGAAAATCTAAAACATAAACAGACTATAAATTCTAAACATTAAATTATAAATATCACCACTAATCATCATCATAATAAATCTTCATTAATAAAACAATTTTTTAAGTGAATTATAGAGACAGAACATTATACGAGTAAAATAAAATACTAAAACGAAAAAGTGGCAAAGAAGGCAGACAGATGGCGAGAGATATCGCGTTGCAAATAAAAGGGAACGACCGTAGATAAGACAAATCCGATATGAATCTTGAAAGAGCACCGGATGCAAAGATCTCAGGTAATTATCTCCCTTTTTGGCCGACCTAAAAATCGGATGTATTAAGGTTCTGCCTGCAAAACTGATCCCCGTATAGGAAACCTTATCTTTCGCCAGATGCCGTCTATTTGCTTAAAAACTGACGATTTCGAAACTCCCACCTAGATTTTATTTACGATGATTTCAGCGCCTGCAACGTTCCTTCGTAGGCGTTTTGCCCAATCGGGTGCATCATGCAAATTTGCATGAAGATAAAGTGATTTTCATGCAACATTTACATAACAAGTAGGCAAAGAGAAACTAAGGAAAGACTTCGATTTTTAGTCCTGGAGTTTTTTTACGACTAAATAACTCTCTTCGACGATAGAATATTATTAATTCTTGATTTTTAATTAAATATTAATATTTTTGTTTAATTTATTTGTTGTAATTCGAATACTACGATATTTTACGATTGGAATGTATAAACTAGGTTTTATTTTCGGTACTTTTTTAATTTTCGATGTTTTATTATATTTTTTCAGACAACGGTGAATTAAGCAAAAATGCACAGTTGTTCAATTATTTTATATATATGCCAGCGGAAAAAAAAGTAAAGAACAGAGAGAGGGAGAGAGAGAGAGAGAGTTCCTAATTATTTATAAATCGATAATAATTTATTTATCAGCATGGAATAATCAGATTGAGCTGGTCGACTTGTCTGTACGGTGCCTGCTGTTTTATTCAATGATTTACTCATCAAACGATGTTGCAGACACTACGAGGTGTTTGGTGATATAGTGTCAAGTGGGGAATGACAGAATGTTGCACTCGACGTCGTTTTATGCACGATCTACTTTTGTTCATTCGTTAAATGGCGATTAAGAAGTATTTTGCGAGCATTGTCCTGTGCTCCACATTTCTACTCCATATATAATAACGTCATTATACCAAAGTATGTCCGTGCCATGTGATATTTTTCATGTATGATTATCAATCGTATAACCGCTTAGTTATTTCTATAGTCTTTAACGAATAGTCATTTATAAAATATATTATTCAACCCTTAGAATATACACCTCTTTTGCATCTTTATCTGTAATCTTTCATATTGTTGAATATGAATTTTCGATATCAGGGATAAAAAGCTCACACAAAAATATTACAACACAAAATCATCAAAAATAATATTCAGAAATATAATAAAAGTTCATAAATTTAGAGATATCAACAGTGGGGGGGGGGGGGGGGGGGGGTTTAAAAATTTATTGCGACAATTTGTGTGGGTATGGTTTTAAAAAAAAAAGAAGAGAATTTTTTTTATTCATCAATGCAATCTCATCTTATCATCATCATCTTCATCCCTATTGTGACAGATAGGCTACAATATTGTATCATAATCACCACCCACATTTAATTAGTAATTATTCGTTCATTAATAATAATGGGATTATTATCACGTCATTAATGATAATTTGATTTTTCATATTTTCACAGTGATAACCTATACCGGCTGACCTTGAGTTCCTTGACGACTCTCGAACGTGCAGCATGGCCTGCGGTAAAAGAGAAGATTTCTACGTGCCAGGACAAAGGACAAAGCACCGAGGATTGCCATAATTACATTAAAGTTTTACTGAGCAACGGGAAGAGCCTTTTCACTTGCGGCACGAATGCATTCAGCCCACAGTGTACTTGGCGCGAGGTAATTGAATCACGATTATAATTTATCATATTAGAGAAAATCGAATTGCCAAATTGATATCAGAAAATTACCTATTATCGGTCCTAACTTTTATTGACCCCATTAATTCAGTCTAGATGAATTCAGTACAGTTCGATCGTAATTAACTATCCAAATTGCTTCATTAACGACATAATTAAAGCATGATTGTCCGCTTTCAAAACTGATAATAATTGATATAAGCACGTGTATAGTGTAGTCAATGCAGAATGTTCGCCTGTATTACGGGGACAATGATTGAATCGATTTTATGCACTAAAATTGCATATTTTGGAAATGTACATTCACCGATTAGTGACATATAAACTACTATTATTGAAAAAAATTCTAATCTTAAATCTATTGTTGGACATTACACTCCGTTATTAAAGTTTGCATTGACTCACTTCCAATTCACTTCACTAAATAGAATCAATGACTAATCAATGTCGGTGAAGTATTTCCCTCTTCGTATTCAAGTTATGAAAGATCGAGTAGAACGGCTTGACTATTGATTGTAATTTTTGTACAATCAGAAATTCGCGCATCATTTTATAAGTCATATAAACGATATGACACCTTACATTAATGTGAAACGCAAAAAATAGATAAATCAACACCAACAATAATCATTTACCTATAACATTTCATTGTTTCCTCCACAAATTAACTAACCTATATATTGTATCTGTAATTCAATCTAGAAAAGTGTATAAACAAAATCAATAACATTTTTAAAGATCGAAGAACTCATTTCAGAACTCATTTCAGAAATAAATAAGTAACCCTTTATTTTTTACTGTCAACAAATGCAGACTGATATTTAGGTTAGGAAATGGCTATTTGAGAAAATTATCGATATTTCTTAACATTTACAATCATTTTAAAACATTTTATCAGCGATTGATGAGACTATTATTAGAAAATTGTTAATGGTAAAAATGATAAAAAAAATTTCTTCTAGATTCAAAATATAACGACAGTGACGAGCTCGGTATCGGGAGTGGCTACGTGTCCTTATTCGCCTCACGCGAATGTCACTGCGCTTTTATCCAGAGGACCCTCCCGTGCACTTTTTACAGGTGCACCAACTGACTTTTCCGGAGCGGATGCAGCTATTTGTAGAACTCTTGCGTCACCGAATCTCCGTACACTCCAATACGATTCGAAGTGAGTTTTAATTAATCGATCGCTTTCATATTCGTCCAATTTACGGGATATGTTTGTAAATGTGCAGTTTTATTTACAGCTTTTACGTATTTATCAACGCTGATCAGTTTCATAATGTAAAATGACTCCTGCTCTTAACAATGTAACGAGGCATTTTAGTAAATAATTAAAATTTCTATCTTTACATTCCTCTAATCGTATTAATTATAATTGTATTTTCAGAACGTGGAATTTATTCGAAACCGTATATAATTAAGACAAAAAAAAAACATAGTCAAAAGAAAAAACAAATAATTTTAGTAATATATTTTTTTTTTTTTTTTTTTTTATTATTACGGCCCTTTCTGCCCTTCTTTCCTCTTAACGGTAATATATTTATATATTAAATAATTTAATATATTTAATTTAAATAATGTAATATATTTGCTTGATGCTTTGCATTCATTAGTTGCTGGTGCATTTTCACCATGTGGGAAAGGTAAATTCTTTAAAAAAAGTTTCATACAAAGCATCAAATCAAATTTTGCTAAATAAATTTATCATTACTAATTTCTCACAAAATTCAAACAGATCACTTAATTTGATTGTTCTGGAACTTTCTACGTAACTATTTAACTTCTACAGAATATTTTTGAAAATTATATTAAAACGACCTTAAATGTGTACATGGAGGACACTTTTAGTTTTACACAAAATGAAATATTAGTCTTTATACATACATTAATAATGCCTATATTGAATATACGTAAGTCTGTCATTTTATTCTAACCAGGCTTATCTGCACAGTCACATTTTACATTATTGAATTATTGAATTATTGAATTTATGTGAATTTTATGTAACACTTTTTCTTGTGCACTATTTATAATGATTAAAAATCATTGATATCAATTTATAGGAAAAATAATAAAGATGCTAATAGTTACAAGTATGAGTCAAATTGTATTTAATATATTATCTAGTTTACATGTAAAACTTTCTTGTGCAGATGGCTGAACGACCCTCAGTTCGTGGCCAGTTTCGAGACAGAAGATCATGTTTACTTCATCTTTCGTGAGTCTGCAGTCGAATATATCAACTGTGGCAAGGTAAAATTACATTCCAATAATATAAAGTTAGCAGCAATATATAATCAATAAATATTTATTGTATGAACAACAATGCAATTTCACGGTACTCGTTAATGCAATTCGATGATGTGAAAATATCGTAGATTGGAACACTATCGGGTCAAATCGTACATATAATATTTAAGTATATTCATACAACACTAAATATCTATATTAAGGTTTCAGACTATCCCGTCAATTAAAGTTTAATTAATAACTGTAATAAAGGAAACATTAATTTGGTTTCGACGCAAAAAGTTCAAAAATAAAACTTTTTTCCATTCATTTCATTGAACATAAAAAGTTTCAAATAAAAAAGATAAAATAACTAACTAATAAAATATAGAATTAACTTTCACATTATTACTTTTCTGATTAAAAAATGAGTCGTGATTCTCTTGTGAGAAAAACGTCATAATTGTATTGCGCATTCTATTGTAATCTTCTCGCCGCACGCCGCGGATAGAATCCAAATGAAAGAAACAGTTTAATTCTATGTTATTAAATCGTTATCGAATGCAATGCAGCAAAACTGAAATTCGTTTAGCGAGATCGCAGCTTTCCTATTATTTAATTTTTTATTTTAAATTTCTTTCTTTTAATCGATATTGAGTGTCGTAAAATGCATTTGATACTCTCCGCATACTCTCCGTTTTTATCTACATTATATCAGTTCGTTTTTTAGTTTTTCCTAATTATCTTCAATTATAAATTTGTCATAGTTGATCTTGTATATATATATATATGTATAGTCTTTAACCCTACAAAGAGTTATTTGACGTAACAAGTTTGTATATAGATTTACAAAAGTTGATCTTATATATTAATTGATTTCTACAACAAAATTCGACCATTTTTATTTATTTTTCTACCTTTTATAAATAAATTAATCATTGCATATATATATATACAAGTGCGTTATCAATACAATTGTTTTATCCCACTCATTTTAAGGATGTCATGAAAATCTTGGAAAAAAAGTGTTCCGAATTTTCTCGGAAGCTTTGATCTTCAGGAACAAATTATACTTTCATTAAAAAAAAAAACACCAATTAAAAAAATGAAAAACAAAATTATGAGAAAAAAAACAATAACAGTGTAGTACTTTATTCAATCTCGATAACGCACAAATTCCGTCAGAGAATTGCAAGCGCGCAATTACATAAATTTCACACAATTACATAGTGCATCCAAGAATGCGGATCGCGCACGCTTCGGTCGCAAAAAGGTCGCAAAACGCATCGTAATAATTATAAATTATACGCAGGTGTGCGACAAGATCTCAGCAATTGATGAGTATCCTAACGACACTATATGTATACGCCCTTTTAGCACAGTTTGCAGAGATTTACGGCAGTAAAATTTACAGTCCTGAGTTCGACGAATAATTTACCGGCTAATTAACGGTTATTAGCTTTCTTGAATGATATGCGATAAAACGAGTCGTACGCATCACTCATCTGCTACCGAAACTGTTTTATGTATATATTTCCAAAGAGCAAATTTGAAAAAAAAAATTACCCGATAACAATGATTTGAGAGCATCAATTAACAAAGTAAAGTTATAAAATTATAATTTTTTTTTTTATATAATTTTTTTTCTATATGACAAACTGAAGAGTTGTCATGTGTTCGTTTTACGTGATTATACGCCATTTCACGTTTTTACATCTGCCAATCTCATAAATTATGTGTATAGCTGAGAATATATCCATATATTAAGTAAAAGAGACGGAACATCTTTTTAAAAAGTGACAATTTCCGAAATTGATTCTAAAATTCGATATCTCGTGTCAAACACTAGCGAAACTAATCAAATAAATGAAATATTATAGGAACAATATACGAAGATAATAATATTTTTCTAATAAAGTACCGTTGGCAAAAAATGGTAAACTTTATACTTTCCGAAATTAAATTGAATTGATTCAAGTGAGAATATCGAAAGGGCAATATTTAAAATCTCACATTTAATCAAATAAATTAATTTATTGAAACCCTTTTGGATTAATTTTACAAAATCATTAGGCAAATTTATGTAATTATTTTGGACCTTTCACTTATTGTATAGAGTAAATTGTAAAAGTTTAATTGTACAAGTCGAATAGACTACGCATATTTGTCATAACGTAAAGGAAAAAGTTATGATATTTACATTTTTCAAATTATATTCAAATTTTCTGTATACTAAATATAATAACCGGATATATACAAGCTAATATAAAAAGCAAATTACTAGAGCTTCTACAAAGAGATATTGTAGGATTGATCAGTTTAATTTGTCTTACCTCTTCATAATGACATTTACGGCCATTAATTGATGCTCGAAGGTAATATTATAAGATAATATTATAAGGTACAGGAAACAATCAATATCATATAATTCATAGTAATTGTAAAGATTCGTAATTGTTAATCATTAATCACCCTGCGTGTTCGTATAATTACTCGACTACATATTATCGATTAGAATGGACCGCTTTCCCATTACTCATAATCATTCACGTCGATTGCAGAGAATTTATTCGAGAATTGCGAGGATCTGCAAAAACGACCAAGGCGCACAGTTGGGAAATGGAAAAACCCAAATATTTGACACATGGACGACGTTCGCCAAAGCTCGTTTGAACTGTTCCCTTCCTGGGGAATTTCCATTTTACTATGACGAAATTCAAGGTGCTGCTTATGTTCCTGGTTCTGTGTCCGGTGGTGGAGTTGGCGGCATCATTTATGCTACGTTTTCTACTCCGACGTAAGTAGATCTTCTATTTGTATTAATTAATTATTTAATTAACGTTGCCATTGAATGGATTTCTAATTAAAACAAACTCATACAACATGCAATGGTATAAAACGATTATTACATTAATTTTATTAACTTTATTAAAACTTTATGCACTTAACAATGAAAATTGATAAATATTTATAGATAATAATTTACAATTGTTGAATGTAATCTTTTTTCTATTGTTAACGCTGTCCACAAAGGAATAATGGTAAATGGGAAAATTCTCCACTTGTGAATCATCTATGTTATTATTTTGTTTAGATGCATTATTGTTCATGTCGTTAACTTGTTGATTGCGCTTTTATCGAATTCTTAGTCAATTTTATTATATTATAAATTTTCATTTTTAATTACTATTCTATATACATATATATATCAGTATCTTTTTTCCTGATGATCTCAAAGTCTGTGGACTTTCCATCTCTCAATTAAAACCGTATTCTAAAAAAGTGCGGACTTTTGTTGCTTAATACATTTGTAATTACTGCATTATTTAATGAGCAATTTACGAAAAGATGAACATTGCAATAAAATACACAAAACTTTACGAAAACGAAAGTTGGACAAAAATTAAAATAACCGCAGCAATGTAAATAAAAAGTTTATTCGAATAAATAAATAAAACAAAAAGTGAGATTGTTAAAACGTCCGCTCAATAAGGAATCCCTAGTAAAAAATAAGTGTGGTGCTCGCTAGAGCCACTATAAACACGAAAAGTTATAATATTAACAAAAACGGATAAGAGAAAAAAACATATGAATTATCAGATGATAAAAATTATTAAGGATTTTAATCAATTAACGATAGGTGATGAAAAGCACAAGAACTGTTAACATACAATTGTTATACTGAATATAAATATCGTATTAAAATTTCAGAACATTTAGTAAAAAAAAATAAAAGAATTAATGGATGATATTAAGAATTGGGCAAAATTAACAAAAAATGATGAATTAACAAGATAATAATTTTCATCATCCCGATTATGCAAAACATTAAAAGTCAGAAAGTAATAAAATTTGGCAATAAAATAAAAATAAAAAATGGACAATAGAACAAATTCGTATAACATTTGATTAAGCGACAGAATATTTCAATAACATAGATGACAATTACATGCGTATACTTCATATGTATGAACAATTTCTATAGGATTGAAAGGCAGTCACTTTATAATTATATATAAGCACCTAATTTATCAATTTTTCTTCATTGATTTAAAATCCTACTAGAAAATATTAAGACTATACGTTGTCCCCTAATAATATATAAAAACGAAAATGATTTGATAATTATATAAAAATAACAATAAATAAATATAAGAAAGACGTTTCGTATATATCTGCTGCTCAAATAGTATGTATTGAATTTGATTTGATGATAAATAAAATGCAAACTTTAATAATTAACATTTTTATTCCCATTCTACAATGCAATGATTTTGTATACATAGAAAAAACTTAATGTCGTTTGTTTTATTCGTAATTTTTTTTAATGTTGATATAGAGTATATATTATACATTTTTAACCTGTGTATGTGTAGAATCGTGATAATAAATATACCTAATAATTTGTATAAATATAATAGTTGTGTATTGTCTCATAAAAAAAAATTTTTATATTCCAGTAACGCTATAGCTGGATCAGCCATTTGCGCGTTTAATATGTCAGCCATAGAAACCGCCTTTAATGGACCTTTCAAGCATCAGCAACATTCTGGAGCTACGTGGGAACCAAAAGAGCAAAGAGATCCGCATCATTCACAGAGATGCGGTCCACAAACCAAAAGTGCCGTGCATCAAATTTTCGAACAACAGTTAATGGACAAAGCAGTTCAGAGTACCCATATGAAACCGTTGCATACATCTATTCTCGAAAGGTGTGCTTTCTATTAAAAACATATTAGTTTTTTTTAATTTTTTTTAATTTCTTATTTTAATATTTTTAAAATAAAAATGTATTCATCACTCGATAAGAAACAAAGTAAACTAATTTTTTATTATTTAAAAAAATAAGGAATTATAGTTTCACATTCAATTGATTATTTTTACCTTGTTTATCTTGATTATAGTGACTGATTTTATTGCTCTGCAATCATATGTAAAGTATAAAGAAATATATATATAAAGTTGGAAAAACGGATAAGACAAGGATATCGTATGCCTAAAAATGTTAATACAATTCAAATTTTTAATTATCGTTTTTTTTTTTCCAGATACACTCACATCGCAGTGGACGTTACACCGACGAAAGTGTATAGCTCTTTGCCAGTGCTGTACGTTGCGACTGTTGATGGCCACATAAAGAAGATTTCGGTTATTCCACGAACGATGGAAGCTTGCATCGTCGAAGTTTGGGGTCCTCTACCTTCTAAGCCGATCATCTTGCAATACTTGAAGGAGACTAAAAGTCTTTACGTCGGCATGACAAGTGGCTTGCTAAGGTAACGTATTAATTTATTCGAAAATTTGCATGTTAAGATTTAAAATCAAATACCTCATTTAAATATGTCTTATAGTTAGTACGGGATGCACATTCTATGAAATTATACCATCCAAATGAAAACCATTTTTCGTTTTATTCGGATATTTCAAATTATCGTTTTTCTGTCTGTTAAACTTATTCGGTAATTGCGAATTGAGCGAAAATCGTATGGAACCGTGGCTCGCTTAATTATTCAAGGGAAAGAAAGCCTATTGTTATTTTCTGCTTCCTGACGTAATCAATTTTGTCGCAGCGAACGTTGAATAATGGATAAATCTCGGACTGCACTAACATCTTTATTTGGATTTAATCGCGACGACACGTGTAAGCACGCTCGTGCATATTAATTACGCATTTATGTTGAAATGTTTACAGTAAACTCTTTTCTCTCTTTTAGTACTTTCGGTTCGCTTTTATTATAAGTGATTTTATAATAGTGATGAAGCTCTAAATATTTAAACAATTAAACAACAAAAAATTGATACGAGGAGAGAGTTGAAGAATGCATCACAAACACAACGTATTTCATATTCAATGAGAAGAAAGTATACACATTACTTTATTTTGTCGAGGAAGTGTATAGTAAGCACTATATCGTAGAATTCCTTCTATAAAACAGTAATTTTTATACTCCTTCATTAAGATCATTAACTCCATCTTAGCGTTGGTGTCATCAGGATCTCATTTGTTTACAAAATTCCAGATTGCAATTTTCAACTTTATCAACATTATATCATTTTAGTATTATCCTTTATGTTTATTTGGAATAAGTAGTACAGGTCCTATTGATATGAACATTATGTAATTCCGATGGTTCTAAGATATTAATTATACAATTTATTTTTTGTTTTTACAGAATACCCACCGTTCAATGTCATCGACACCGAAGCATGCAAGCGTGTTTGAATGCTCAAGAACCATATTGTGGTTGGGATGAGCATTTGATGAAATGCACCCCCGCACAGACTCAGACACCTGACGGATACTTGGCTCAACACTGGCGTCAGGACGTGACGCGATGCCCGGTCCTCACTGACCCCGTCGACGGGGGATGGAGTGCCTGGAGTACCTGGCATCCCTGCGAACACCAGACTGCAGATATGACCACTAGTTACGATCGATCTCATCACAGGGAAACTAGAGAAGTTAGTATCTGTATATTGTATACGCTATTTTTTTTAACTTGTCATATATTTAATTACTTTTTAACATTTTTCTTTAACATAAAGACTATAATACAATTATAAAATAAAATGTATTGACTATTTTTAATTATTTGTAGGAGCTCGACACTTGCCAATGTCAAACTCGCGAATGCAATAACCCACCACCTCAACATGGCGGAAAGGGTTGCACGGGATCAAGAATTCGTGTCTCGAATTGCACTGTCCATGGAGGATGGACTGCGTGGTCTCTATGGTCGACTTGTTCTCAGACTTGTGGATTTGCTTTAATGACACGCAGACGCACTTGCACGAATCCGGCGCCAGCTTTCGGTGGCCGAGTTTGCGTTGGTCACGACCACGACGACCGTATGTGCCTGGATTTGCCTCCCTGTCCAAAACCCACTACTGCCTTGCACCCGCAAAATGGACAATGGTCTGCGTGGGGTCCTTGGAGTACTTGTTCTCACGCTTGCGGAGGAGGTAGAATTTGCTTTTCATGTTTATTACTAGAATTTCTTGTTCAAACAAAAATAAATTATATACATATTAACTAGCAAACGAACAATCTTTTAAAATCTTACAAAATTACAGGAATTCGTAAGAGGAGTAGATCATGCGATAATCCAGCACCCAAGAATGGCGGCGCAGAATGTTCCGGATGCGGTATACAGGTATGAATTTTAAATATATTAACATTTAATCAGAACTGTACTAATTCTGTTATTTTATGTCCGTTATTATAATTTGAACGTATAACAAAAGATGAAAAACTCTATAAACTCACTCTTAATTATCTGAAATAGTAAAATGCTGCATAGAGTTTCCTTAACCAGAATAGAAAAAAAAAACAGAAAAAATAATTTTGCTTAGAAATATGTGGATATCAGCATTAGTAAATCAACTCTCAGAATTGAAAAAATATATATAGTGTGTGCAATAAATTATAAACTACATGTTCTAAAATTTTAGATCGATGACTGTAATATGGATCGATGTGAAGAAACAAAACGATTTTCGAGTTGGACCCCGTGGCTTGCAGTAAATGGGTCACGTTCCGTCGGAAACTTAGGATACACTGAGAAACGGTTCAGGTTTATCTGCCGTGCTCAGACGGAAGATCCATCGAGTATTAGATTGCAACAAGCTAAAGAAGAAGAGCGGTACTGCAGATACGATGGAACCTGCAGTCGAAGAAGCGACTCGACTTTCGGAAACGGTGATTTGGATTCAGGATACTCAGACTGGTCGTCATGGTCGCAATGTTCTCGACCATGTGGTGGAGGCATCCAATACAAGGTTTGTAATTGCAATATCTATATTAATATAGATTCAGTTAATAATTCGTGTACAATAAATCGCTGTAAGTATATATGGCATTTTGAATAACATACTCGAAAACTCTTTGCCACGTGATTTCGTTAACGGAATACCTACTCTTGAAGCAACAACATACATAATTAATAATCTGATTTGACACACACGTGCCAAAATACCAAAATAACGAAAACCATGATCATTTTCAGGAAAAACAATGCGAATCTTCATCATGCGGAGGTCGGACGTTAAAGGAGACGAGGAGTTGCAACACACACATGTGTCACCACGACGTGACGTTCTCGAAAGAACCAGTTCAATGGTCCTGCTGGTCCGATTGGTCTCCATGTTCCGTTTCTTGTGGCTTTGGTGTCCGAAGCAGAACGAGAGAATGCCTCCTGGGTACTGATAAATGCGGAGGTCAAGTGGTTCAAACTGAAACGTGCGAGATGCCAAGTTGCGAATGGTTGAGGGGTTGGAACCCTTGGTCGCAGTGGAGCAAGTGTGGCGTCTCAAATCAACAACACAGGAGACGAAAATGCCTCGTAGAGGAACGCGATGATAGAAATTGCCAAGGACCCAATGCTGAGGTCCGCCAGTGCATTGACGAATATTTAGATAATGGTGAGATACTTTAATCCTACTTTTTAGTTATAAGTAATGTATGTATGAGATTTAGTTTATACATTTTTTGTCAAGTCAAAATTTTAATGGAGGACACCAATGACCTAAATTCTTCTTGAATAGTCAGTTTGAATTTATTTCGACAATTTTAAGAGAAAATTTAAATTACGCAAAAATAAAAAATCACGATTTCATGATGTGTACTCTTATTTACAGAAATTGTTAGTGATTTGCCATCAAGAATTGAATTAGCTGGAGTGTCCGTTGGTGCAGTTGTCGGAAGCTGTTTAATAGGATTCCTTATTGGTTTGGCTTTGACCGCATTTTTGTGTTTCATGTATTTGAAACGACAAAAGCCAAGAATACCCGGAAGTCCTCATTACATAAGCAAGCAGAACCCATACGTCACTGTTCCTTTGAAGGAGGTAATGAAATTGTCTGTTAGTTATTAATAACGTCATTTTGGAAATAGTAAATTTGTCCATTATAAATAATAATAATAATAAATTATTATTTGTATTTCAAGATACATTTTTTTTTTTTACTTAAGTTTCATAATCGTATTCCCTTATCACTGGATCTCCAATATATCAAATTGAAATCTGAATTTTCACACTTAATTGTAACAATTATAAAATATTTAATGAATTTGTTTAATCAACAGGTAAAACAAGTGAATACAAAAAGGGTACCGAGTTTCTCCGGAAGCATAAACGGGACGCTCCGCAGCAAAGTCAATTCAAATATGAATGGACTCGGCAGTCCGAAGCTCTATCCTAAAAGTCTAGATTACGAATCGGCGACACTCAAGCGCAATAGTCGCGAGCAGCACATTCGCGCAGAACTTGACCAAGAAAAATATTATTAAATGATACGCGATCGCGACAAAGAGCCTCGTAAACTTTGCCGTCCACCAAAGTAAGTCGAACGACTATTCGCATTTTTATTGCGATTAACTGCACATTTGCGAATGACTGAACTAGGAAGATACTCTCAGTTCGTTTAATTTTATAAACAAAAAAATCTCGCGAAAGACAAATGCAAAACCGTAATCCAAATGTTGCAGCACTTCTCGAATCATAGCTTTACGAAATTATAAACGGTTATGAGTGATCGTAAAAGATCATGCGATAATACGTTGAAAAAAAAGTTTTTAACGTTTGTACCATACTGTACAAAATAAGCTTGGTTATACGAATTGCAAAGAAAATATTCTTAAAAGATAAATGAGAACGAATCTATAGACATATTTGTCTCTGCCTTTCGTAAATCTAAAATGGTCTTTTGTAATGCTATACTCGTGAATATCGGCAATATAAATTCTGGACATGACAGATATAACGGAGTCAAGCACAAAAAATCATTTCATGATATTTATGATCTGGGATGATTTGCTATGACCCAAGATGAAACGAGTTGTAGCAGTTAGATTAAAGTTTTGCATAATACCAAAAATTTTTCCCGACAAATACTGTGATGAGAGAAATATTGATTAGCTACAAAATTTGTATTTTTAACGTCATTATTTTAAAAATTTCTTTCATTACGTATAAAATTCTTATGTTAAACGAACCAATCTCAGTATATATGGTATGAACTAAAGTTAAACATCTGTATTCGAATTTGCAGTGTTTAAGAAGACATATCTTTTGTATTTTTTTCATAAAATTAATAAGCCGTTTTATTTTTTATGAGAGATTCAAATTTTTATGTTTGTAAATAGATAAAGTGGAGCGATAGTATATTACAATGAGAGAATGAATTTATGCGACTGAACATTCGTCAATGCATCTGTATAATTTTTCATATGCGACATTCGGAAAAAAATATTTTTTATTAACACGTTCACGTGAGTTGTCTGAGTGTTGAGCGGAAACGAGTGCAATTTACTATTATTACCGATATCATCATTCAGAAAAGTATTTGCCTATGAAAAAAAGAATAATTATTTAATTTGAAGTTATTTACTTATTAGAAATGAGTAATGGATTTTTCGTTAAACAAATTTATATTCTACTTTGAGTTGTAGAAATTATCAACTTATTTTATGTGCATCATTAAACAAATACTTTTTTGAAACTGCGTCATTAAGATATTCGTTATATCCATTATTGTAAATAATAAAGTTCACGACTGTTTGTAACGAGATCAGAAAATATATTTAATTTTATATCGAGTAATTGTAGTGCCATAATTTTAAGGAAAGCGAATTTGTAGATACGACACGAAATCTAGAAATAAGATCTTTTGTGTAAAACGTAACCAGACGTGTGCATTTCATTGGCTCATATTGAGTCGCTCGCATTATAGTCGACTTTTTTTGTATCTTACTTTAATACGACATGTAAAGTATTTAGTCTCGTAAGAAAACAGCGTTGCGATTTTAGGTTAAGCATCTATCATCGAATACTTTTATCCTTGTATCGACGTGAATGCAGTGCTGAACTCTATTGTAAATGTGATTATAGTTAATGGCTATCGAAGTTATTTTTTGCCACTCCGAAATAAATGAATTTATACGAAAATATAATTTTTTAAATATTATATATCCTAATATCAAACATCCTGTAGTGAATGATATCTAGAAATGAAAGAAGAGTGATCAATATATTCATAGAATTTAGGAAAACTAAATAATCGTCGCAATTGTAAAGATGTTCACGAGAAATATGTTCAATGCAAAACTTTTAACTTTGCGCATGATTCTTTCAATTTACCCATAAATTGTTTATTCCATGCATGACACTATCCAGAATTAGTCAATGTTCACTTAAGTGCTAAAAGACACCTAATGTATTTCAGCATTATATTAACCCCACAAAAAAAAACTTACTACTTACTTACACCCTTGTTAAGTAATACATTATTTTTCTTAATTAAGGCTTTAAGTCACTCTAGAAGTACAAAAATGCACTTACAGTTAAATATTTTTAAAGTAAAAATGAATTAAAAATAATAAGGTAACAAAACATTTTCTTTTAAATCGATCGCAGAAGGTGGTAAAGTGCATCACCAAAAATAGTCACGTTTTTAAAAGTCGCTCACTTTGATATACAGCACGAATTTCTCGACTTCAAGTGTTTAAACGTATATTTAAACAATTATTATTGCAGTCAAATCATATTTATACCTATTAATACAATTTAAAAAAATATATATTCTAATTCCCTCTTGAAGTACATATAAATATACTTTCAGTTGAATTCGTGTACTGGCTGTTCTTCGGGAATTCTTCAAAATACGTCAGCGATAAACACAAAACGTTATAAATAATAGTGACAAAAATATTTAAAAATTATGAAAATTATTAATCACAATTATTAAAAAATTCAATACTGCTTTCATAGCAGTGTGTACATGTTTGGTCTTCATTTGGTTAAAGAAAATGCAACAACATGAATGTTTCACAGTTCGTTGCAGGTATTCAGAGAAAGTCTTACTTTAGTTTGTCATTTTTATTTTGTACAAAAGTAACAGTCTGACCGTCGAACTATTTACAAAGAAATTAAATAATAATTTATATTTCGAGCGAAATATTTAAGTACCAGAAATACAAAGAACGGCACTTCAAAGATCGGCGCCAAACTTTTCGATTTCATTAATTACAAAGTCCATGGAAGACTTGCTAGGAGGTGGCTGACAAGAAACGACCATTCTGAAAAAATTCACATATCCTTTGTGATTCATAGGTGTATAACCGATCATTAGAGATCCCTTCATGATCATTCGCTCTTTGATGGTCGGAGCCACACGATGTAATTTTTGTCGCCATTCTTCGTTCTCCTCCTGACCACGTAATGATGGTGGAATGTACCTGTTATTAGTATCAAAATTAAGAGGACATGTACTAGACAAATTTATTTTTATTTAAATATCGTGATTAAGAGAAATAAGAAATAAAATATAAACATTTATTCTAGGATGATTTTTATGACAACTGATATTTTTAATCTTACTATTTCCTTATATATAATATTCAATTAAATCGTGTAATATTCAATATTAAATTAAGAAAAATGTCCACTTTCGACAAGCTGTCAGGTCACAGTAGCAATAATAAAGTATATCCCTTGCCATTTTAAACATTTATTTTTATGTTGTAGTAACCATTAAGTTTTTATAATGAGTATATGTTAATATTTACCAAAAGCATATATTCGTACACTCGAATTTCGGCAAAACAAGCTTGTAACCCTCTCGATTTTTTATCAGATTGAAAAAATATTCCGCACAGTCCATTGCGACATCGACAGACCGACGAAGTCCCTCGGAACCTCGAGCCTTCCACATCAGCCAAAATTTCATTCCGTCAGTCTATATAACACATTTAAAATTTAATTAACATGTAATTCTGTTATATCTTTTTATTCACATAATTATTTAACCATTTTTAAATTAATTAATAATGATAAAGTATGCCAGTCATTTTTTACGGTGTATGTTGTAACACGTATTTGTATTATTTAATATTAGTGTGTCGAATAACGTTACGATCCTCGTTTCTTAAATAGTCTTAAAAATTTATGATATTATAAAAAGAGAATAAGTTTTATAAAAAATGTTTTTAACTCGTCTTACCTTTCTCCCGCACTGAATACTTTTATCACCGGTATCCCACGAGACGTCATAAAATTTGTCTTTCTGAAATAAGTATTTTGCTCCGGCACAATTTGTCTCGTGCAGAATATTTTTACCCTTTGTTAGAAACAATGAACATTGAAATGGCGCACCCAGCAATTTATGAGGATTCCATGCCACTGAATTTGATCTACAATTTGCAAAAACAATTTTAAATACATCAACATTTAAATAATATGCAGAAGTATTTTGGTTTTTTTATGTTCTAACTGTTTAATCATATATTGAATTGTTATTTTTCTTCAATTAAAAAGGACCTTACTAATATATCATCTAACGTTACAATAGATAATTAAAATAAAATATGAATTAGAAATTTGGTACCCACAATTCGATTCCTTTCAGCTGCTCCCTGTGTTTTTCCGAGAGTAGTAGAGTACCTCCAAGGCATGCCTGTCAATATTATTGTTATTTATAGAAAAGGTATATTATAGGTAAATGCAAGTTTCTTATAGTTATTATACGAACGTCAACGTGCAGCCAAACATTTTCCTCTTGACAAACAGCGGCGATTTCAGCAAGGGGATCGAAAGCCCCGAGAACCGTCGTGCCGGAAGTTGCATTGACATAGAACGGGACGTGACCACTTTTCCGAACCTCCCCAATTACCTGTTTTAGATCCCTAACATCCATTTGGCCCAATTCGTTCGATTTTATCTATAAGAATATTTCAGCAATACGATAGTTATAGGGGCTGTATAAAACTTCGAATGGTATGAATTTATAATGTTAAGTATTTGTTTACTTTATTACTACTTGTGTAAATGATTACGAAAGTAATTATTAAAAAAGAAATGTTTCAGTCAAATGTATTACGAGATTTGATCAGATTCAGTTCAGGCTGACATAATAACTACTATTTTATACACTGTATATTTCATATGTATGTACTGTATAGCGCAGTCTAAGCGATACTTAAGATATTTTCATATTAAACTTACTTTAAACACATTGTCCGTGCCGAAGCCCAACCAATGAGCGCCTTTCGTCACAGAATAATGTCCATCTTCACTAGTGAAAATAGCAAGAGGTGGAAGGCCACTTAGTCCTTTTCTTTTAATCTCTGGAAATCTGGAAAATCTTGCTACTACCATGCCGTACATATTGGAGAGGCTTCCACCCGGTGAAAGTATCCCATCGCCTTCTGGCATTTCCGGATAACCGACAAGCTCTAAGGTTTTTTTGATAACCTCTCGTTCGAGTAATGTAAAGACCGGTGCAACCTCGTAGGTGTATCTAAAGAAAAAAAAAACAATTAAACATTAGAAGCGTTCTCAAGTTAATGGGGAGGAGATTTACGAGAAAAGTTAGCGAAGCTGTCAACTTGGGACATGTATATATATACATAAAAAATGAAAGATGATGAACGTGAAAATGGATTGAAACTTCGCTATTTTTAAAAGAAATCAAGTTACAAAATGTACACTTACTGGCTCGTATTCAGGGCTTCGGTAAGCCATGCACCTGCAAGACCATATTCGTCTACGCCGGCATAAAGTTGATTATGAAAGTGAGGACTGCCAGTTCGTACGGAATAATGAATGATCTTTCGCAATGCATCATGAATCTCATCTAAACTGGATCCATTCTCAGGCAGAGTTGCGCAAATAGAGTTCTATTGTCGATAAAATTTAATAATGACGGTTCTAACTAACATAGTATACGGACATAGTATATAACATAGTATAACTAACATATAGTATACGGACTAACATAGTATGTTAAAATGTTATTAAATAACCGATTATTTATCGAAAATCAAATGTTAATTTAAATCACAAAGCTTTTCTTTCATTATATTTAAGTATGTATAACCCTGACGTTTAATAACAATTACTAATTTACATGTCATGCAAACTAATATTACAAGAGTATTTGCAACTAACTTTGTACAATCACTAAAAGAACAAATTTGTTGTATTTTTGTAAAACATTAATTGCTCTTTTCTTACTTTTTTCGAGAGATTCGAAATTGTATGTTTCTAAATAGATAAAGTAAATCGATAGTGTATTGATATCAGAAAAAAGAGTTAAAGTGAATGAGAATATCTGTGAAATTAATCGAGAGCGATATGCGATTAAATTTTTTTTTTTAAAGATACATTTCAAAAATTGGACTGAAAAATAAAAAATTATGAGTATAATATTTTTATAATATATAAAAAATGATTGCAATCTGTATAATTAATTAGTATTATTTTAGGAAAGGGTAAAATTCTACAAAAATTTAATAACATCGATGACTCATGACTTTTTTCAAGATCGCGTAGACCTTTGTTTTTCACAATACTTATTTCACGTTTTTGCGATAAAGTTCAGCCGACATCTATGACGTAACAGCTAGCAACTGGCGGTAGTCCTTGCAAGCGCTTATCGCTTAGCACGATTTGATAATGACAGAAAATAAGACTACTTTATTGTGTCAGAGAACTCAATCTTCATGTGGAGCATTACGTAAATTCATTTATTATGTCTCGCCCATCAGTTTATGACAAAAAGAGATAACTCTTATTAATTCTAAGAGGCGGCCCGTGTCATTCGGAATGAGTGAAGGAGCAACGACATCTAACTGTAAATGCTACTCGCACGTACTGCCATAAACAGATGAATGATCACCGCAAAAAAAAGTAATTCGAACTGATATCAATTTACAGTTATGATGCAAAATCCGTGGTATATTGCACTTTTTTAATCACCACGACCATGTAAAAAGTAACTTTTGATTCATTTCTTTTTCAATCTCCATTATTATGATGTTATTTAAAAAATATAAAAATATAAAAATTTTATTTCTTTACAAATTCAATTTGTCAGTCGATATTAAGAAAATCATTTCTTGCTGCATACTGAAAGTAAACATGAGATAATTAATTCGTCATAATAGAATATTGTAATGATTATGAATGGGTATTAATCAATCAATCAATCAATATGTGTTATTAGAGATTACGCAATAATTCATTTATCCTGGTTATTAATCATAATAATGGTTTGACTATTTTATTATAATTGTAAATAAAATAAAACAGCACAACCTAATTAAAAACAATTGCTTAATTTAATATCTATTTTTTATTCCTATAATAATAATAATAAAAATAAATTTCTAAAATAATTAAACAACAAAAATGCGATTTTTTTAGTAACATTTTCTTCATCAATTAACTATATTTGTATATATGAAATAATTTAATTCACTTTGTTGACGTTTCATATTTTGTTAGTAATATAAAGAAAAAAAAAAGAGAATAACTTATATGATGCCACATGATAATTATTGTATAGGAAGTAGTTCACCATATATTGGTGAATGATATAGATTTTTATTCGGTATAGTTGTGACATTTGCATTATCGTAACGTAGGGAAATTTTATAATCAGATATGTTTATGCTTGTAAATAAATATTTATTATTATTTACAATCATGAATTATTATTATTATACATGAAAGAAAGAAAGATACAAATATTTGGTTCTCTTATCTTCTACAGGTAAAAAGGTTAACTTTTGCCAAGTGAGTATTTAATGTACCTTCTTCTTAAATCGTACCAATTTATTTCAAGTAACACGTACTTTTACTTTATTTTTTTAATGCTTTTATACTTTATGAATTTAGTTCAATAATATTCAAGAAAAACTAGAAAACTCTGTTAAAATGTAGTATTAATAGTTTTATATTTACACATAAAGTATACTTAAATTAACAATAAAATTAATTTTCGTGTAATTTTCGTTCCGCAGTTCTGCTCAAATTCTTTACCGTATACGACATACATTTTTCAATACACATTTCTCCTCGCCTCTTTGACATCTTTCCATCTGAAAATAATCTAAACTGTTTTCATCTCTGTGTCTTATTTATGTTCTATAAAAGTATTAAAGGTTTTCCGTCATTTCGACAGCTTTGTAAGTTTAGAAAGAGAAATTTCAAAAACAAGTTTTTTTGTCGATAGCGCCGGTTAAAGACATCCTCATGAAGGTCATTTTACAAAGATAAATTCAAATTTTTTGTAATATTTATTTTACAGATAGGTATAATATTTTAACTTTATTTTTAAAATGATTATAACTTGGTGATAAAGACTGATTAAGTGCTAACTTTCCTAAAAAGTATACTAGCAGAAATAATCGATATATTATACAGGAACGTCAATGTGTTTCTAAACCATATCCGAAATACCGATAACAATTATAGTTTTATTTAATGTGTTTATCATTTTTACTGATTTCAACTGTATATTTTTCATAAACACAGGTAAATTTGAATATTATGTACATAACCAGTTTATATACGTCTTTATATACGAAGAATATCAGCATTTGATATGTCACAGACAAATTTTTTATAGCTGCCGATAAAAGTACTATTTTACAGTTTCGTCTACTGACATAAACTAATGTTTGTTTAATGACGAATATAGAAAAGAGTAATTTCTGACATTGCTCATCTTTGATTGAATACATACACAATTGTAAATATCAATTTGTATCCAAACATATACATTAAATAAATCTTACCTTCAGCTCGTTTGGATGTTGAAAATTGATAACTGGTAAACTGGGGTCTTTATCGAAATACTTGTATTCCTCCAAAATGGAAATTAAATCCTTGAGAATTTCCGCATTGTGGGGCAAACTTGTTAACTCAGCCATAGCGAAGAAAGAACTGAGATGTTTCGAGTGAAAAGCCTCTCGCCCCACTCCACATGAAATTCTGCCGCCCGCCGTATACGTCCCTTTACTTCGACTTCAGTCGGGTATAGATTCGGTTGTCAAAGTAAATTTAATGTTCTATTTTTTATGAATTTGTATGTTTTGATTTATAAACCGAAACAAAATGGAAAATAAGTATACGTAAACAAAGAGGATGTGGATACAAAAATTAATATCGAATTGGGAGAAGGGTAGGGGGTTCAAATTAAGCAATGCCAATAATTTCATACTGGTACGAAATTCCATACTAATGCGCGAATGACATTAAAACATCTCTTCTTGTAGCGTGGTTAAGACTGTTACGCAACAAGTGCGCAAAATCGGTAATTCCCGCACCAGACGTTTGACGCCCGAGCGCAGCGAGCGATTTATATTTGAAATGTATTATTTCAGTAGGAATTTAAATACATTTAATTAGACGGAATAGCAAAATGGTACAGATTAGAAAAACCATTAAAAAAATGTACTTGGTTTTGACAATAATCATGCCAAATAGTGTTCTAAAGATCTATTATTTAGTAGAATAACGTAATGAAGCTCCTATATGTGTCAAATGCAAGTTTATTAATTATTATATTTCTTCTCAATTCGTCTGTTGTGTTTTATCGTGACGAAGTAATTATGGTACGATATACCCTATAGTAGAAACCTGGTCAGTTTTCCGTTACACTGCCCAGTTACCCTATACCTTTAACATGGGAAAAAAGCAAACTGGACAGAAACTAGCCAAAAACTGGACTCATTTTCTACTAGGTTATAGGCGTACGATATAGACGAAGACCGAATTATAGGAAAAAGACCGAAGGAAATTACACCAATAATGTCATTTTATAGGCGGAATTTTTCTACATTTCTAAGTATTTTCTGTATTCACTTGTCGTTATCTTTGCCTTCTGTATATGGGCTTTGACTAATGTAAGACAATGATTGTGTTTTACAACTAAGATAGTAAAAACGTTATCGATATACATACGAAACTGTAAAAAAGATCCCAGTTTAAGATTATGAAGAAGTTTTCGGGAATTTCATTTTTCTTACATACATATATAATATATATATATATATATAATAAGGTATATTTTTCCATTTCCGCAGATTCACTCCGTCTTGGTGCACCATTTCAAATTTAAGTTATCATTTTTAATACATGTTTCTCAAATGCTAAAACGGACGAAAGCTATAAATGTAAAAAGTTTGGATCACCCAATAATCGATCTTCGAACATTTGGTGTACTTTTTTGAATGGTAACTCAAATATTTTCAAATTAAGAATTTATTATTAAAAAATTAATTTAAATATTTAAAATAGGATTATATACCTGAACCTTAAGGTCCCTATACTGGGTATGCTTCATGGATTTCCTATAAGAGCATTGATGATTTGATCAGTTTATAAACACCGAGGTGAAAATAGTCAAGAGTGAAACTGATTTTCCTTATTTCGATTGAATTCAGGAAAATGTTATGTGGATCTAATCAAAATCTAACATTTTCAAACTTCACCTAATATAGAATAAAAAGATTTCTATCTCTAGAGTCGGTGTAAGAAAACTGAGTTCTTCATCAAATGTTCATCAAGGGTAATTCAATTTTAATGAAAATACAAATGTAATAAAATTATAGGTAAAAATCTTCATATTAAGGTATTATAAATTAAACAAGCAAATTTGAAGACATTGAGGCTCCTTTTGATTCATCTTATTTTAGACACCAAATCTGTAAATTAAATCGCTGCTATTAAAGTATTAAAAAATCTATTCTAGATATTCTAGATAAAAAATAATTGCAATCAATGACTAGTATGATACAGCGAAAATTTAGTAAAATATAGAATATTTCATTAAAGAGAGTTTCAATCATTTTTTAATTTCTTAACATTATTGTGAAATTACTTTTAACGCCTCTAATCGACTTCTAATCCACAAACATATTTCTTTAATATCAATGAAATTTTACGTACTGTGGAGTAGTACTGCTGTCGACAGGAATACGAGGCACGAGGCCCTTCATAGATGCCCACTGACCTTCGCACAATTCGTGAAATGTTAAATGGACCACCATTTTCCCTCCGAGTGCACCAGGCCCTCTGCAGATAGCCCCTGCTCCGAACTCCCAAAAACTGGAATTTGCACCAGTCGTAACCATTACCAGTGATGACGGCAAATTGTCGTCGAACTCATGATGTGACCCGTTTATGGGAGCTGCGTACATTTTTCGCAACCATGCCGCTAGATATGCCGCACCGCAATCGCAATGCCAAGGATTCCGGGCGAGACGCAGCTGCTCAATTGAAGGTGTATTATTGAAAATGCGCCCTGGCAAATACTTCAGATAGTTTCCTTCGAGTTGCCTGAAAAATAGAGAATTTAAAAATTTTATGATCATTTTGAGATCCAGATAAAATGAAAACTCATTTTCATGTAACAATTATTGACATGTAGAAATTTTGAAGAAAAAAAATGATGGTACGTGGTCTTGGGAAATTTACCATTAATTGTGACCTAGCACAAATGTGCGTAATCACGCACAATTCCAAAAAAATATTTGATTTTATTAATGCAGTAAAATATTTGGCCCATAGAGTTTATGATATTCGATAAAAAAGAGAGTCCAACTCGACTTTTAAGATTATTATATATTATGAATCATAACGAAGTAAACATAGAAATAGAAGGGCAGAAAAGGGCCGTAATAAAAAAAAATAAAAGAAGTAAACATACTTTTGACTTTTTTCAATGTTATCCTATTTGCGGCGACTATATAATAGTATTATTGCTGAAATTACTCTCTAAAGTTGAATCAGCGAAAATCCGCTGATTTGCAGCCCAAACCCTACGAGATGGTAGGGTTTGGACTGATTATCAGGGAATATTCGCTGATTCGCAGTAACTTTCGCTGATTCAAATTTAGAGAGTATCTAAAATAATCTCACTTTTTTCTCAATTTTTTCCTGCCAAAAATTGGAGTATTCTAGACTTAAAAGGAATTCATAAATAAGTATTTCTGAAATGTAATTGGAAAACCCAATTCTTTTGGAAACTAAACAAATATCAAAAACAAAATTGAATAATTTTAAATATTTAAAAAAACTACAGATTTTGAAAAATGTGTCACAGAACATTTAAACAAAAATTGATTTAAAATAGGTTAAATACATTATGAATTAAGGAAAATAAATGTTTACAATTTTCGCAAATTTGGCGTGTCCTTGAAAATGTCAGGATGCAACATTCTCAGATGGTTCGAGTGCAAAAATAATGATGTCAAGTTAGTCAATCCCATTAAATCTCCGGATTCCAAGACTTCTAGATAATTGGCATAGATGATCAAATGGTCAAGAGCCTCAAGGGGTAAGAAGAGTCCTTTGGGGATCTTTTTAATGCGATTATGTCCGATCTGCAGTTCTCTCAGTGATTCCAAGCCACGGAAGGCAGTTGAGCTTAACTACAAATAAAACAATTGAACAATTTTACTTTTTCTACAATAAAATTATTCGTTTTTACATTTTCATGAAAATAATTACTTTTCTCTTCGTTACTGGCTACATTAAATATATTCTACGTATATATATATATATTATATTAAATAAACTTTAAGAAATTAATCTATTTTAAATAATGAAATACTTCACTATAAATATTTGTTATTAAAAAACAATAAAAATGCCACATTTTAAGAATTTATATTGTACGATATAAATTTTTTTTTTTTTTTCTTTTTTGCAAAACCCTGCGGTTTGGGACGAAGTAACAATACATGAAATGCAATTACAATTATTAGATTTTTGATTTATGCGTAACATTTGCGAAATATTTAAAATAATATTATTCTCTTAGTTAAAAGGTATGCAATATTCGTGTATTTTATAAGTAATCAACGATCCGTAAATGTGTATACATAAATTCACTTATAATGTGTGAGTTTATTATACTCGTACATAGTGAAAAAGTGTATTATAAAACCATATTTATAATTTTTTCATTTTTACAAAACAAAAGAAAATGAAATGAATAGTATATATGCATGTAATAATAACTCGTTGTCATTCTATGCGTATCACCATACACTTTATGACCTTTAAGACTTTGGAGGAATACTGATAAGTATGACTATGACATCATATCTTATTTCGAGGTAAAAAAGGCGTAAAATATCCTGTTACGATTTAAATTTTAGAAGACGACTAACAATTCTAGCCTATCTTTAACCTATTATATACCATTTTTTTTTTTTTTTTTTTTTTTTTTTTTTTTTTTTTTTTTTTTTTTTTTTTTTTTTTTTTTTTTTTTTTATTTTTTTTTTTTTTTAATTTTAAAGATTTTTATATGAAATATTATACGTGAGATATTTTGTTACTGGAAAGCTCCAAAACTATCAGTTGCATCAACGGGGCGAAAAGCCCTGACGGAATGCTTGTCAAGTGGTTGTGCCGAAGATTAAGCTCCTTCAAGCACTCTTGATTGTTAAAAATACCAACGGGTAGCTCCCTTAGGCGATTTTCCTCTAGAGTCAAACTCGTCAGACGAATCAAATCAGCGAAGCAATCTGCGGGTAATGAAGTAAGAAGATTTCTAGACAAGAGAAGCTCCTCGAGATTTTTTAAGCCATGAAAGGTCCCTGGGAGTAAAGTCGAGATTCGATTCGAAGATAGGTCTAATATTACTAAAAGACCATTCATTGAGAAGAGCCCTTCCGGAAGGAATCGTAATTTGTTCGACGACAAATCTCTGTAAATAACAGAAAAAAAAAGACTTTACAATATATGTGGTAATGAATAGATATTACCTACTTAATTGCTCAACGTGAATAAAATACACATAATGAAGTAAAAAAAAAACAGATATTAGAAAATGTTAAAATAATTTTACAACATACATAATGCGATATGCAGAATTGGATTTTAAAATAAAATATTTGTACCGTGTTGATAAAAGATTTTCTTTTTCATAAGTATCATGTCTAATAATTGGTACTTACAAAATTTGAATATTTCGCATACGAATTAATTGATTTTGATTAAGTTCCTTCAAGAGGTTTTTACTTAACCTCACGTGAGTTACGGCACTTAACGAGTAGAATAAACTGATCGGTAAATGTTCGATTAAATTGCCGTTTAAGTCCCTGCAATAAAAGTAAAATAGAATTTATTCAGTTTACAACATGTGTTATATTTCTAAAGTATCCTATATATACTTACAAATAATTTAATTGGGTCAGCCCATTAAACGTATCTCTAGGCAGAACAGTCAACTTGTTGCCACCTAAATCTCTAAATATTCAGGGTTGTTAGAATAAAAAGTTTTCAATTTTAATAATATTATATATGTGTGATATGTTATAAATTTTATTTTTTGTCAAGTTGAACTATTTTCATCAACTATGGCTAAGTAAAAAATTTTAATGCGTTACTATTTTTAAAATCTCCTTCTATCATTTATTAAATGCCGTTCAATTACGAGTAATTGAAATAATATTAATAATAATAATGTATGAAAAATATAAGAAAAATTGATATGTTTTGACCTCATTTTTGTATGAATGCATACGTTTTATGTTGCTTACGCCAATACGACGAACGTATAGATTTATAAAATAAACTGTTCGTTAGTCAGTAAATCAAAATTTACATACAGTTTCAAAACATCTAGGGGTATCAGTTGCGATGCCGGAAGATCTGTCAATCCGTATCGCCAGCAAGATATGGATCTGGTTTCCGGCGTGCACTTACACGGGCCCTCCATACAAACGTCCCAATCGCCAGGTTTTCCACTAATAAGCCAGACTGCCCAATCAACGTGCCATTGTTTCTCAAAGCAATGAAAAATCCAAAAAATCTTCCTTTACCTGGTTGCTCGATGGCCCGCAGTCGACGCTCGAGTCCTGACACTCTGCTTTCGAGATCCTCGAAAATTGGCGACATTTTCTCAAAATCCAAGCACATTTTCCCCTCATTCTGGCACATGTTTGAAACACATGTAGTCGCGAGGAACATACAAAAAATGATTACGTTCAATAAATAAGTCATTATGTTTATAAATTCAGTTCTGAGAGATATATAAGTACTTCGATCGAACGGAGACCGACAGACTGAACTTTTCCGAAGAGTGCATCCTGATTATGTAATTTATTAGCAAGGCAGGCAGATGTATTCGAACGGATGTAAAAGAAGATTGAACAATAATGCCCTTAGAAATTGGTCGCAATTTAGTATTCAATACCAGGAGACAATACTCACAGTGAAGGGGTTATTAATTCTCAAAGTACCAAAAGTGTACCTTTATTCTTCTTATTAATTTTTATTGATTTTATTTTTTATTTAATATTTTTGTTCTTCTTACGAAGGCTTGGAGTTTCTTGTTCTTATTGACATTTTATTTAAAAGTGTATATTTACATAATATGCGTACATCAAAAAATAGGCTGTGTTCATCATTTTCAGAATATAAAAAAATGTTACAGTACCCGAGAATGGATGCAGAACAGAATTAAATATAAGGTAATTTTTAAAAAATTTTTTTTAAATTTTAATTGATTTACTCACAAGAGAAAGAAAAGTTTTCAGTAATTTCATGTGTATTTTTTCACAATTTATTGTAAAAACATTTATATTTTTATATTATTTATTTAAAAATTGGTGTTACTAACATTGTATAACAACTGGTTGTTCTATATTTTTTGTTTTTAAGTTAGTACAAAATAAATTCTGAAGAGGGCCGCAATGAATGGCCGAAACGTTATAACTGGGTTTCATTTATCCAAGTCGTACTTCTGATTTCAAAGAAAATTAAAAATTAAATATAATTTTAAATGTTTAAGTGCTTACCCAAGATATGTCTCAAATTAAAAGCGATATTTACTATAGAAACCAGCGAGTTAAAAAGTATATTTTAGAATTACTTCAGGTATTAAAATGTGCAGTTTACGAAGTGTCATAAAATCCGGTATCATCTGCAAAACAACAATTTTATTCACATATGCCTTAAACTGTAGTATCACCTACGCCATAATTGGTTATTTTGCTTGACTCTTTCAGTCATTTCAGGGTGTGTTCCAAATCTCCAATATTATCTAATCATTATCTAGTTCCCGATGAGAAATAACTTTTTCACTACCGCAATTGTGCATGATGCTTCCACTTTTCTAATAGAATTCACGGCACCTTAAATACTGAGCAAGAAATCAAATATAATTCACGTTGATGATTGACTTAGTTTCTCCTATGTCATTGCATGGTGAATAGATGAATTGTTGATGAATTATCTAACATATTTTTTTTCCATTTCTACTAAGCAATACCAACGTTAATATATCTTCACTTCGAATTCATTCCTTAAATTTTAAATTTAAACGTTTTATTTTAATATAAATATAAATAAAAACAGTTTTTGTTTATTACTCGATGATTTTTTAATTTATTGTTTAATCATGTATATTACTAAATATAAAAAAATCGTTTACAATAAGTAAACAAATTTTAAAAAATGTATAGCTATTTACCGTAAATGCATAGGAGTACCTAATGGACATTGTAAGACAAAAATGAATAAATGTCTAGTATTTTGTTTTATTTACGTAATTACAAGAGCATTTCTATTTACGAATGTGGACATATAAATTTGTACACTACATTACACACTTACAAAAAAAAAACAATTAACAATGCTTTTTTATTGAAAAGTTTGTCATTTATTACAAGAGATTCTAGATTAATTATAATCTAGAAAATAAGTAAATAACCAATAACTGGTTTCATAAAATTCATTCTAAGCATGACTTTTTTACTTTATTTTACGCAGTTTTTTCAGCATAAGTATACAGTCGTTTGAAAGGTGTAAATGTTGACTTCAAACTCTAAAAGAGACATTAGACATTTTACAATGATTAATGTCTCTTAATCGTATCAACTTTCACACAATTTACAACGCGCAAATTTGGATATATTGAACCTTAATTTTTATTTTTTCGTTATATTTTGTTATGACTTGGATAACGCTAATTTTATGTTCAAAATATTTCGTATAATTATGCCAATAATATTTTCCTATTATCAGTGTCATATCTTCAGAATGGGTATATACCATATTGTTATTATTATTTTTTATTTATTAATGTTAATCGTTTTCAAAAAAATAAAAAACTGAAATTTTTGTAGATACTACAAAAACTGTCGTCCATTTGTTTGATAAATGTAATTTACCTATTTCGTAATCATAAGTGAATCTGTATACTTTGCAAATTCTTCAAAATCATCCGCCTTTGTCTCGAAGACAAGATGTTTTCAAAATTCGTTAAAATTATTAAATTAAAAATTGTTAAATGATTGAAGAAAGGAAATCTTACCTGATACAGAATACTATAGAATAAACGAAATGAAATAGGATGGTTTTAAAATATAATTAAAGTATATTATATTGGCATCCAAATTTGTTGTGAATAATTATAATGCTCATAGTTTTCTTTAGTGTTTAAAATTAAAAATATTAAAGTGTTGCCTTGTATTTATTTATTTAAACAATACCATTTATTTTCCAAAGTAAATGTTCTTATATACAGCGATACATTGAGAAATAGGAGATCTAAGAATATTTTCTAAGGGCTACAAAACAATATTGCTCGGTGAGATTAGAGAGCGGCTTTAAACCGTCAGTGGCGCCCTGAAGCATTTTGAGAGTTACGGAGATTGGATGAAATTTGCGAAATTCAAGATCCCCCATAGAGATCTTGACATTGGAATATGAATATCTAATTTTAGGAAAGCCTTACACCGCCAGCCCCGGGACATTCTCCTTTGTTCTTCACTGTCAGTTCTGAAACAAATAAAAAAACAATCAAAATGAATGAGAATATTATAAATTTATGAAAATTCATGGCAAGATCATTATATGAAACAATAGGATAGACTGGTCTCCAAAAATCACACTAATCATTTTTGTAAAAATACAAAATTCTCTTATATTTTGATCGTTGCGGCAATATTGCACAATAAAGTGAAAATCTCCTTCAGTTCTTAAAACAAAAAATAAACAATTACATAAAACTGCCGAAAATTAGAGTTAAAAATGTCACTTTTGAGACTGAACTTTATTGATTCATGATTTAAGCAATAAATTTAAAAAATACTCACTCGTTCCCATTTCACAGTTATGGACGTCCAAAGCACATTCACTGCCGAAAGTTCTTGGCTTGACAGTGTCGTTACCAGCTTCGTATGCGCAAACAGGATCGAAAACATCAGGGCATGGTTTCATACATTCCTTCTTAGCTTTTTTGGCATCTTTGGCTTTTTGAATGGCGTCTTTGACGTCTTTGGAAGCCGTTGCTGTTGGTTGAACTGTTGTCGTGGATGTATCGGTTGGCACAGCCTCACACAACGCAATGACACAAACGACCACTAAAGCTGAACAATTAAACGTTACAAATAAAATTTTAAAATAATTGCATTCAAAACATTTTTTTATGATAATGAATTTGTACTGACTCTAGGGTAAGATTTATTTATTTATATTTATTTATATTCAATTTTTTAACTATTATTTTTTAGTTTAATTTTTTAGCCCCAAATACGACAATGGAATATGAAATCGTTGTTTTTTTTTATAAATAAATGATTAGATATAAATATTGTACAATTTATATATTAAATTTACATTTTTGTAGCATTGCAAGGTTAGGCGCCGGTATCTGTTCTAATTAAGATCTCCCTTAAACTAAAAAAAAGACTTTTGTTATTTACGCACTATGTTCAATGGCGTGCTAGAATTTCAATAGAAATTTTAAATTATTTATTTATTAACAAATGAATTATAATATTCATTTATTAATAAAATTAATTATAATATTTTTATAATATCTTTTATTACATTATAACAAAACATATTACGAGTCTCCACAATGTACCAAAAATATTAATCATCTGTAAATAAAAAAAAAATAAAATGAACCTCGAAAAATATGACTATGGTGCCATAAATGAGTTTATATAATAAGTCGCACGTCTATAAAAAGAAGCATGATAGATTTATACTTAAGTGAGAAATAGTTAGCAATAACTGGCGAAACTTATGTATAATTTTTAATTATTCACTGCGTTCATAAATATCATGCTCACAGAGGTGCTAAAAGTACGATGTAGGGTAATGTTTAGATTATTCGTAAGCGAATGGTCACATGAGGCATTCAAACACTTGAAAACACGTTAATTTAAAAAATCTGTCCTTCAAACTTAGACTATATTCAAGGATATTTTACGGAAGTTGTGCGAAGTAACACTGTCGTAATTACACGTGAAGTACATTATTTAGATCCTCGATTTGTGCTCGAAGTGACGTTTTCACACTTTCAACGTGTGTTCTGCTGGGAATTATTGTTTGTTTTTCCAAATTTAAATTTATATATACATTATGATACTGATCACATTCATGAACATTTTACCCGATTATATATGTACATTAAGATTTTAATGTACATTAAAAGTACATTTACATAAAAGCGCAAAAGTAGACGAAATTTTTTTTAACTTTGCAATGCGATGTCTGCGTATATTATTCTAATTCTAAAATATTTTAAACATATTTATGAGCTTTCTTAACTATTGATATTCCAATGAGAACCTCGATTTTTATAGATATGTATAAAGTATAAGAAAATGCGAATCAGAATACTGGTAATATTAATTATAATAAATACTTGAAATTAAAAAGATGGTTTACTTTAGAACATTTTGGACAAAAATGTTTTTAGGCAACTCTTTTATTAATAAATAATAATATTTGGTTATCATTTTTTGGAAATGAATAATTTTTTTTAATAATATTAAAATTTGTTCGCCGGTAAACTTTTCGAAAATATGTTATCTTCTAAGACAAGTGGACCAATTATTAATCATACATTAATCAAGATCCTTAAAGTCGATCAAATCAAACCAATTCTGTTCCAACCCTTTTAAAATGTTTGTAAGTAAGTTCTTCTTAATACACAACATATTTTCTTAAATAGTCCCTCAAAAAATACCATTTGCTTTTACTTTATTTTAATCTTTCATCCATGCGGACATCTGTCGAAACCTCAAAATTTTAGAATATGTCTTGGCAAGATTAAGGTATTGTACGTTTTAAGTTAATTTCTGAATAAAATTGTCTAATTAATAATCACATCATAATTTCATTTACTTTAGTTATTCTTACATTATTCTTACATCATTTTCCCATTTTAATGTTGTCAATCTTCTAAATGGACTGCTGAGGAATAAACGGGAAGAAACAAAATTTCATAAGGACATCAATAATTCGATTCTAAGAAGTCTAAAAAGGGTAATTTATTGAATACGGACATCAAAGAAATCTATATAATGTTCATGGATTTTTTTGAATAGGGCCATGATTGCTTAAAACACTTGTTCCTTAAATATTTGCCCAAAGTGCTTAATTTGTGGTTTCTAAAATTTCATACAGATCTTATGTCATATAACAAAAATAAAAATAAAATCAATAGAGTAATTGGATAATAGTTATACTATGAAACTTACCGAATACAACTGCGAACTTCATCTTGGGTTAGATTGCAGTAACGATTGTTCTTGAGGTCGTTTCCAATGTCACTATGGATACTCACGGTGATGCTGAACGTGACTGGATTCTACGCAGCTCGAACCTGGCGTTTATAAACAATTGTGTGACCATCCCCCCACCAATGCGCAATCGAGAGTAAGAAACAGGTGAGTGTGTCGAGTTAACACAAATTATCGTAAGTTAGCGTACTGTCTCATTCGCCGACTACGATTTGTAAACATCAGAACTATAATTCTTTCCTGCTTAGATTCTTGAATGGGATATAATGGTACATCTGGATTACGGTTATAAGGTATATCAACTACATGCATGTAGATCGTTTTCACATCTCAGCATTTAGGGAATCGCTCAGGATAGCACTATAATGTATAATCGTGAAATGGAGATAATTTTGAATTAAATCGGAGATATTGTATAAATAAAAAAAAAACATAATCAATACAATACAAATTAGTACTCTTTATTGTGTTGTCAGAAATTAATGTCATCCTAAACAACCATCTGGATGGCAAGACATGAAAATAATCTATACGAATATGGTTGTTAATATAATAAATCTAGGATCCAAATATATAGAATATAATAATTCTTTATAATCGATGAGTATGATACATTTCAATGAGGAATGTTATTATTATTCAAATAATTGTTTAATGATTAAATTTTTTAAAATATTTCTCTCTGTGAAATCAAATAGAAATAAAATTTTAGTGCTTTCCTTCCTTCATTCTAGACATTCTAAAATTGACAATCTTTCATGCCGAAAACGTCCAGCGAAGCCTTCGTACAAATGACATTCCGCCAATAATGGCTTATTAACACGTTTCCACTTTCAAGATGGAAAAGGTTGCTCAAGAAACGTCAATATTTCATCCCAAACAAATAGTATACATTTACGTAACTAACATGTTTTTTTTAAGTGCATCCGTGTAATATTAAAAATGAGGTACTTTATTTGCAGCGAGGGTAAAAATGTTTGTCAGGTGTATTTTTATGACAATATAAGTTCATAATTTTATTTATAAATAAAATTACCTACTTAATTAAGTACTGTTTAATATTAATATTATAACTGAATTGAAGTAAATTATTTCATTTAAATTTAATGTTAATTTAGAATAGTGAACAAAATAAATAAAGATTTAATAATCAAGTAAAGGATCGATCATTTCTTTAAAACATACGCGAATTGGTCCTATCATTTTTTAATATTTCTAAATTAAATGTATTCCGTTTATTAAAATGTCACGTTTTCCTGTAATTTCCTTCTTCTACGTCCCTTTCAAAAGGGACCATTACACTCGGCATGTTGCCACTAAATTGACAGCTCTATTCATGCACCGACACTTTAATAAATTGGATCACTCACTGCGAACTATTCGAATCTAATTCTAGATCTATTCCAGGCTCAAATTCAGTAGGTTCAGCATTTATCACGTATATAATGACTTACTCATGTCTTATTTTGTACTTTAAACTGAATAAGTCCAAGTTTGTTCCGTTATGTATGATCTTCTTTTTTCAGTATATATCTTTGATGCTTTACAACGTAATGTTAATCATAGTAAATTGTTTAATGATTAAATAACACTGAATTTTCAACAATTGTATAAAGGAAATGTCTCCTGCATTTATTTAAAATTTTAAAATTGAATCTTTGTAGTGTAAATTGGCAATATTAAAATATTACAAGTATACACACAAAATATACTTTTATTAGCTGATCCAACTAATTTGCGAAAGTTCTTTTTTATCAACTGAAATAACTGGTCAGCGGTTTGACATACTTAGTTCCAAAGATAAATGAAACAGCCGTAGGATCCAATTGATGGCTAGCTATCAAATAATCATAACATTAACCATGGAAATACGAAACCATTTTGTCAATGTACTTCCTCTAAAATGTATATTGACATTTTCCTTTACGGAAATCTCACAAAGTAACGATTTATTTTTATGTACACTACTCTATTTAAATAAACATTTTCTTATTATCTCTTTATAATAGATATAGATAAATATTACATTTTTGTTTTAAGGGTCGAAACTCCCGACATTAAACGTTCAAAATAAAGCTATGGGTTTCCTTTATTTTAGGCATTCGTGCTTGTTCTAATGCTCTTATAACAGTTCATCATCCAGAGGTACTAAATGTTATTAAGTTCTTTTATTTATATTTTTATACCTTTATTATTTTTATATCTTCCCAATAATATGCATGCAATATTTCATATCTTTAAATTTATTATTAAATTTAAAGATTTAAATTTATTTTATGATAAAGATAAATTACGCAGTGACACAGAATGTAAAAGAGCTTCTGATTGTCCGGTAAAACCTACATTCATCATATACCGGAGGTGAATTTATCCCCCTCCCTCTATCCTCTATATATATTGTCAATTGATTCATGAGGTCAAAATAGAAATGTAAATCTATGAAAACTCTTTATTATTTAGTTTTTTTTTATATTTAAAGTCTGTAACAATGAAACAGTAGGTGTAACCCCCCAATTCTTGTCAAAATAAAGAATTGTCTGGTTAAACGAGCATCAATCGACATGTTTTCCTACATCTACCCTCCACTTTGATAACTTAATCTCGACGTTTTAAACTCAAAAATATCAATAAATACATCACCCAATTTTTGTATGTTGGTTTTTCTTTTTTTTTTTTTTTTTTTGTAAGCATTTTTTATTCATTTATTGATGTTTTTTAGTAACCCTTATGAATATATATAATTTCTTTAAATTGTATTATATTATATTTGTTTGTTTCAACTAATTACAAAAAAGAATCTAGAAATATTTAGTATGATAAGATTAAAAGAAGTTCTCTCCGAATGTCAAATATGCGCAAAATGCATTTTTAAAACACTCAAAACCTACAGGCAGTTAAAATGTATATTATTATTACATATTATATGTAATATAAAAATGGCCAACAAGTTTCGTTTTTTTTTCATGTATTCTTATAGCAACTTTCATTCATTTTTGTTAGTAGCATTTATCCTTCCAGGTCTCAAGAAGATAAAGCCAAAACTTGTTCATTGTTTTCATTTATAAATGTTTTGAAATTACTTTTGTATAGCTTGAAGAAGTTTTAAAATCTTATTAAAAATCTGATCACGCTTAATATAATAGTGAAATCAAGTATCGATGTTTCTTTTTTGTTTTCGTGCAGTGATGAACCGGTTCACGCGTGACCCGTTCGCAATTAAGTTCATGCATGTCGCACATCACACGTAAGGTTACTCGCACTCGTGTATGCGAGGACAACCTAGATTACGATCACCGGAAGTAGGGTAGTCACTTCCTTTTTCGAGAAGGTTTTTCATTCAAATAATCGTTTCGCATTGTCATTCAATTATGCGCGATGCGCCTTTTACAAGACTCTGTTCAGAATTAGTAAATAATAATATCGAGAAATCAGGATTATCGCCGTATAGTGCGTGCTTAGACAGCGCAAGATTCAAGAAAACGTATTCAATACTACGAAACATCCACTTTAATTAATACAAAGTAAATTTTGTTTTAGTATATATACACAAATATTTGTTTATTATTATTCAAATTTATATGTGCAAATTTCACTACACAATATTACATGCGTACGTACTAATACATTATTGTGCATGATCACTTTTAATTTGCACGTTTTAATTCTTATTCGACGTTATAGTTATTAGTTTCCAAGTACCTGCCCCTTGCAAATGCCACGAACTCTGAAGTTTCTCGCGGTATTCGATTTCATCCATCGCAGGGATCTCGTATTTACAGAAATAACGTAAGAAAGAATAATAAATGTTGCCATAAGGGAAATAAAGAAAAAGACAAACCAATTAGGACAACCTCCGGCTCCATTAATAAAATGTATATATATAACGAAAAATTATTGATAATTGTTCACAAGCTGAAAAATAAGATTGAGAACAATGAGGAAACCTTGATAAGTATTCAAGTTAAAAAATGAATGCTTCTCAATGATTCCCCATTGTTCTCAATGTTATTTTCTAAAATGCAATAATTTTTCATTTACTGGGTAGTTTTATTTATCGTAAACATTCGAAATATTTTTCAATCATCTGAAATCGTCGGTCAATATCTTTGTAGTGTGCTCTAAAACTTGAATTTCAACAGGCATAAGTAGAAGAGAAATTTATGAAAATCTAAAAATTTCAAAATCGATGATCCAATTTATAAATAAAATAATGCTTTAAACTTTTGTTTGCATTTTGCAACCTTGATTGTTTTGATTTACATAAAAGATGCATGTAGAGAACTACGAGTATATTACATATTATTTTGTTAAAAAGTAACATGTTTTCGAAAAATCCTTTATTAGAATACGTATATATTTATTTGAAATACTAGGAATCATTGTTTTTGGAGACTGCATGTCGATGACCTTGAGTATGACGTTTGAAACAACCTTAGAGGTCATTGGAAGGTCAAACATTTTTTTTTTTTAATCTGACCATATATTTTTGAGCCCGGAAACGAAAAGAGCGGATATAATTTTGAATTCAGGTATATTATTATGTAATTAAGAAGAAAATCTCATACTCGTGCTTTAAAGTTTTAAATAAATGTTCCAGCTCTATACGTTTGTAAGGGCATCGTTTTGTTGGCGGGTTATTTTATTCTCAACTTAACATTTTCAAAGTATACATCAATCTAATCCCAAGAAAAAACTATTTTTCAGTAGGTGGAAAATTAAGGATTTTCACCAGTGTCATTTTCAGAAATAAAACGTTTTTTACAACATTTATTTATTAAATATCTTAAATGAAATATTCGAGACATCACTAAAAAGTAATTTTATACAATATATTAACATTTTCTATACAAATAAATAAATAATAACGAGTAAATGGAGCGTGCGAAATAAATACTTAAAAATGGGGCGATCGTTTATACTACATAATTAATTTATAATGCTATATTATAATACTATTGTATTAATACGTTGCACTATTATGAATTAATCCTTCTTCTTCAGCATAACTTTTAAACAAACGTTCAAAATCTTCCAACAAATTATTTGAGTTTGTTGACTTGGCACTTCGATTATTCAAGTTCTCGTACTTCTCAATCGATCTTGTTACAATTGACGTCAAATAATTTAATCCAGTAGATTCTGCGGGAAGAAAGCGATAAGTTAAAGTCAACTGTTAAATTATAACATGCGTGATTCTACAGAATACATTACAACTTTGACGCTGAAAATCGAATCTGATCATACAATTCGCGACTGCTACAGACCTGGATATGCAAATCCAATAAAAGGCACAAAAGGTACCAGTACGAAACAATGATTAAATTAAGATATACATGATACAATTATTCTTTCACTTTTTATTTAAAATAAAAATATAGGATTCAAGTGTAGAAAATATTTTGAAAATTGATATTTTAAACCCTTGCGGTAAATATATATATTGACAATTTTTTAACATAGTCAATATCAACGGTAATTTACAAGATATAATGAATATTTTTATACAATCTGATCATTTATTTGTGTTGATTGTAATTAAATAAAAACTCACGTGCATCTCCGAAATTACGTCGTTTGTCATCGTCGTGATGATGATGGCTACTGTGCTTCTTAAAGATCAGTTTCGGAAGGAAAAGGAGAAGACATAACCCTACGATGAATTTCACCACCATCTTAAAAATGACTAGCTTAAACAAAATTTTTGCTAACGTAATAGCATTTATTTTGAATGCTATTGGCCATTTCAAGTCGATCACTGGGAACAACGATAAATTAGTGAAATCAGGAATTCCGTGAGAAGTATATTCTGGCTCATATCCATAGTCTAAAAGTTGAAAGCAGGTTTGTATGATAAGTACAGATTGTGTAGTTTGTAAAATTGATTAATATTGAATTAACATTAATTTTTTGTAATTTTGTAATGGTCAAAATACGTCATATTGAATAATCACTGTGTGTATATATATACACATTTTGCGGTGGAATAAAACATTTGATTTATAGAAGAGGTAGAACATTGACAAAAAAATATTTCATTAAATTGTACCGAACGCGATAAAGTCGTCAAAAGTTCATTCAATTCACAAAATTTAGTCGACAAATTAGAGCGCATAAATATTCAATAATATATATAAAATATAAATATATAATTGTATACAAGGGTGGTTACGAGGACTGTCCGTTGAAACGTTGCGAAGCAACGGGGAATCCCCTATACTATCCTCGCCCCCGAAGGGGGCG